>JAVJIF010021389.1:0-134754 GCA_038442645.1 Agave tequilana
GATACAAGGTTAAAAACATTTAGAATAAATTAACCCTTAAGAAAAACCCTAGCATCCCGCTGATGACTAGTATCTTCCTTTTCTTGATTTAGAGGTATAATTTCATTGCTCTCGCACTACTCTTTCTTCTCCATCTGCTTCCATCACCCCTATTTCTTGCATGGGAGTTCCGCTACATTATTCCCTTTTCTTAGAACCGCTGGTATGAGGATATTTATTAAATCTTCTCACTAATCTAGAAACCAAGAAATCCTCAAATCTTAGTTGCTCAGTTTGTGGGGTTGTGTCTTATATCTGGTTTAGCATATGTGTGAGTTTTGGCAAGTGAGCCTTTGGTTCGAGATTATTAGTGATGTGGAGGCTACTACTAAATAATGGCTAGTGCTAGGTTTGTTATTAGCACTATCAAAGCATCTTTTGTGTGTACAAAAGATGGCTTGGTGACTTTGAAAAGGATAAAGAGATAGTGAGAAGGAGAAAATGAGTGCAGTGTTCTAAAAAAACCCATTATATAACTCATTATAACTCGTTAACCTAATGCCACCAATCGTTACAAAAAGGGATAAAAAAACACAATGTTCATAACTATGGTTATTTGTCTATAATGTTCGTTACATTACGTTATTAACGTAACGTACCGTAACTTACGTTACGGTGAAAGTCGACTTTTTATAAAACCTCCCCAAATTCGCTCGGTCTAGGGCCAAAAATTTCTCCCCAAAAAATCCTCTGTGCAACCTCGCCGTCGTCTCTGCAACCTCGGCGGCGGCGGCGGCGGCGGGGCAGCGGCAGCGAGAAAAAGAAGAAAGAAGAATAAGACCCATCTTTGGTGGTTCTCCGTCAAGGTGGTTCTCGTCGGCGTCGTCTTCAAGCGGTGGTTCTCTACTGTGATTCTCATCGGCGTCGTCCCCAAGCACATGTAAGCTCTCCTTCTCTCCCTCCGATCTTTCCCTCTCCCGATCTCTCTCTGCTTTCTCCCGAAAGAGAGAGAGCAGCAGAGAGATCTGGAGAGAGAGTAGAGAGATCGGGAGGGGGAGAGAGAAAACAGAAAGAGATCGAAGGGAGAGAGCAGAGAGAGTAAAATATCTAGGGGGAGAGGGTAGAGAAAGATAATTGCTAAAAACATTAGCTGAGATAATATTATCAAAAGATAATTGCTAAAAAGTACCATGCTGTTATCATACTTGTTATAATTCAATTATCATACTTGTTATAATTTGTTATGTTTGCGAACTTATTATGAAATTTGTAAATTTGTAAAATATTATAACTTTTTAAAATATGATTTGTAAGCAAATAAATAAATTTTTAAAATATGATTGTTAATCATGATATCAATCATAGATGTTAGATTCATGACATTTGAAACATTATCTTGTTAGATTCATGACATTTGAACCGTGCATCCTGTCAAATTCATTTCAGGACCCCCCAACCAACAAAAAAAAATAAAAAAAATAAACACCCCACACACCACCACCACCACCACCCCCCCCCCGGGGCCCCCGCGCACGCGAAACTCCCTTCCTGTATGAGGAGTCTCCATGGTATACAACTAGTCGAAGAGCTATGATTCAAAGGGGAACCTTTAATTAAGGAGATGGTGGAATGAGAGAATCAAAACTAACTAAAGCTAAAGGAGCATCTCATAAAGATTAGGAAAAGAGGGGAAATACTAAAAGCTTGAAAAAGATGAACTGGCAAAGAAAGAAGCTAAGAACACCGTTAGAAAAAAACAGATGGGGACATTGGTACCCATTTCCCAATAACCATTGTTGGGAGTTCTTTGAAGTGAGGAAGCATGACCCCAGCAATCAAGGGCGGATCCATGTAAAGCTGAGTGTGGGCGGACACCCCACAATTTTTTGAGAAAGTTTGAAAGTTATATTCAATTACAACAATTTTTATATAATACACTTATAGTTAATATTTTATTCTCAAATATGAGATATTTGAATTCTTGTTTTAGTGGTTTGGTTGTAAAATTTGATTTTGGAAGGTCCAAAGTTCAAGTCTTATTATCATCATTTTCCCTCTATTTTCTTATTAATACTATTCTTTCACCTACTAAATTTCAAAGATTTTATCAAATTTAATTTCAATAACTTTTAGAGATTTTATCAAATTTAATTAGGTGGACTTTATCATAGATTTATCAAATTTAATTAGGCGGATTTTATCATAGATTTATCAAATTAAATTATTCCTACACTGGAAAATATTCCTGCGTTTGCCACTGATCCCTCCAACTTATCGGATCAAGGCATGCAAGACGTTCAAACGAGATAAAATAAGATAAACACAACAAGATATGTGTGGTTCCACCACATCCATCCTACATCCATGAGAAGAGCATGAGAGAAATTTCACTATTATTATGGGGGTACAAGAACAAACCATCCACCGAATCTCAATAAAAGATTTTAAGGGTATTTTGGTGCCCTTCTAACTTGATACAAGGTAAAAACATTTAGAATAAATTAACCCTTAAGAAAAAACCCTAGCATCCCGCTGATGACTAGTATCTTCCTTTTCTTGATTTAGAGGTATAATTTCATTGCTCTCGCACTACGCTTTTCTTCTCCATCTGCTTTCCATCATCCCTATTTCCTGCATGGAGTTCCGCTACATTATTCTCCTTTCTTAGAACCGCTGGTTATGAGGATATTTATTTAAATCTTCTCACTAATCTAGAAACCCAAGAAATCCTCAAATCTTAGTTGCTCAGTTTGTTGGGGTTGTGTCTTATATCTGGTTTAGCATATGTGTGAGTTTTGTGCCAAGTGAGCCTTTGGTTCGAGATTATTTAGTGATGTGGAGGCTACTACTAAATAATGGCTAGTGCTAGGTTTGTTATTAGCACTATCAAAGCATCTTTTGTGTGTACAAAAGATGGCTTGGTGACTTTGAAAAGGATAAAGAGATAGTGAGAAGGAGAAAATGAGTGCAGTGTTCTAAAAAACCCATTATATAATCATTATAACTCGTTAACCTAATGCCAACCAATCGTTACATAACAGGGATAAAAAACACAATATTTCATAACTATGGTTATTTTGCCCATAATGTTCGTTACATTACGTTATTAACGTAACGCACCGTAACTTACGTTACGGTGCAAGTCGACTTTTATAAAACCTCCCCAAATTCGCTTGGTCTAGGGCTAAAAAATCTCCCCAAAAAATCCTCTGTGCAACCTCGCCGTCGTCTCTGCAACCTCGGCGGCGGCGGCAGCGGCAGCGAGAAAAAGAAGAAAGAAGAATAAGACCCATCTTTGGTGGTTCTCCGTCAAGGTGGTTCTCGTCGGCGTCGTCTTCAAGCGGTGGTTTTCCACCGTGATTCTCATCGGCATTGTCTCCAAGCACATGTAAGCTCTCTCTTCTCTCTCCCTCCGATCTTTCCCTCTCCCGATCTCTCTCTGCTTTCTCCGAAAGAGAGAGAGCAGAGAGATCTGGAGAGAGAGTAGAGAGATCGGGAGGAGGAGAGAAAACAAAGAGAGATCGAAGGGAGAGAGCAGAGAGAGTAAAATATCTAGGGGAGAGGGTAGAGAAAGATAATTGCTAAAAAACATTAGCTGAGATAATATTATCAAAAGATAATTGCTAAAAAAGTACCATGCTTGTTATCATACTTGTTATAATTCAATATCATACTTGTTATAATTTGTTATGTTTGCGAACTTATTATGAAATTTGTAAATTTGTAAACTTATTATAACTTGTGAATGTGAAATTATTGTGATACTTGCTAAAAACTGTTATGAGACTTACTAAATGTGTTATATATATTTTTATATTTTTTAAAAATTATTTTCTTATTATAAAATTCTTAAATATAGTAAATGTATTTATTTTTATTAAATAAATATAAATCGCGTAACTTACGTTATGTGTTACGTTATAACCTATATTAACATAACAAGAGAAAAATGTATCGATACATTATCGTTATTTTAAACATGGTTTAAAGACTTGGTTCTCCCTTATAATTCATGTACTCCTCCAATCATAGTGGATCTTTATATCGTGTCCCGCGGATACAGGCTGAAGTTGGACAACTGAACCACAAAAATTTAGTGTCTTCTTGTATTTGTTATTTGTTCATCTTGTGTGCTCGTGTTATCGATCTCACGGTGGGTTAATATGAGAAAGTTGGGATCTCGTCTCGAAATTTGCACTAAAAAAGATTAAACTTCATTGTGAAAACCTAACTTAAAATAATCGCAATCCATTGTAGAATACATGTATGATTTCATATTGAAAAAAGTAGACTACACACCAAAGACTTTTTGATGGGTATAAAAATAAGAAGCATATTTTTCATCTTGATCTTTTCATCATTTCTCTTCTTGACTTCCTAGATTCAACATCCACTCACCCTTGACTTCTCTTTCCATTAAAAGAAAGATATACACAAAACAAAAACTGCCCAAGACTTGTGATGATTTATATAGAAGAGACATTAAGGAGAAGGATAAATATTTACAAGATGTTTGCGTCCATGAGAGAGAGAGAGAGAGAGAGCTCACCAAGTTTATTGAAACAGTCATAGAGCCCAAATAAAAGAACAAGAAATGAGGAGAGGTTGAAGGATCGGACACAGAAATTGTTTAATAAGAACCATGTTGAAAATTTAACTATAGAAACAAGTCAACTAGTTACTAACTATTACTTTTTTTTACTAGATAAATGATGAGGTCGTATCCCCATGTTTCATTAATAGGAAAACTATTACTATTGTTGAAAGTCAAAATTAGTGACCACAAGGAAGCACCATGAAGAAAATAGGAAGACTTGCAGGATCTGATGACATGTCAATTGAGGTTTGGAAGTGTTTGGGAGATATAAAGTCTAACTACGCTAGCTAACTTATTAAGTGAACTTTAAAGAGGAAAAAATTGTTTGACAAACAGTAGACAATACTCTAGTACCCCCTTATAAGAATCAAAATGGCATACAAAGTCTTTAAACTGTTAAGAATAGAATTTAACAAATTTATGAGACACAATGTGAAACTTTGATAGAGAGTAGAGCAACATGAAATGATCAATGTTTCATAGAGGTAGAAACTGGAAGATATATGGTTGATAAGGCATATGATAAAAATTTACTAGCTGGTTTTATTGATTTAAATAAGGTGCATGGAAGGATTTCTAGAGAAGAAATGTGGATTCAGAAAAGAAATGATTCTTTGTTATCTATATTTAGGTAATTAAGTATGCATATTATGGAACAACAACATGAGAAAAGGATGCCCAAATTTGTTCCCTATCACCATAAGCGTACGTCAGTCAAGGTGATATGGGACGAAGGGGAATTTAGAGTTTGTGCTGGGAATTTGGTGAAATTGGGGAAGAACAATAGAATTAGGGATTAGGTATGATCACGGATCGCAACCCGGATCTTGGTTTCACCGCCTGGTTCAATTAATCCATGAGATCAAATCAAACAACACAAAACTTTCATAGGGAAACAATTTTTAAACAAATAATCATTAATTCTCAAAGTCCACTACATGGCTACTACATGGCTATATATATATCGGTAGGATCAAATTTAATCAAATCTAGATTTACATAACTCCTAAATCTTAACAAACTTATCCAAATCTAAATTAAATAAAAATCTAAATCATGCCAAATCAAATCAAATCTAAATTCAAATCTAAATTCTAAATTTAAATAAATAATAGTAAATTTGAGCCATCTGATTCTCATCTTTCTCCCCGGCTTAAAAATATGCATCTCTGATGAATACAATAGTAAGTAATAAGGTAAGATGAAGAAAGCAAAAAAGTTTATTTGAGGACATGAAAATGAAGGGGAAGGACAGAGAAGATCGGAGCAGTGAGGACGAGGCAGTCTTCATCGGCATGGCGGCGTGCAGATCTCAACAAGACGACGAAATTTGGTGGAGACTGGACGACATGGGATGAAGGCAGCGACAGTGATGCGACGACAATGATGAGGGTAGGCAATGAAGGCGTTGTGGCTGTGGAGATGGCATGGATCTAGAGCTCGCAGATGGGAGTATGTGTAGAGATGATAGTTTTTTTACAGAAATTTCAACTCTGATACTAAAATTGGTGTGAGACGAAGAAAATTTAGGATTTGTAGTGAAAATTTGGTAGAAGTTGGTAAGAACAATGGAGTTGGGGGTTGGGTATGACCAAGATCGCAACCTGGGCTTCGGCCTCACCGCTTGGTTCGGTTAATCCATGAGATCAAATCAAATAATACAAAATTTTCATAGGGAAATAATTTTAAGTAAATAATCATTAATTGTCAAAGTCCACTACATGGCTATATATAGCCTACAGAACGTGCACCGCACACGCAATTATGGTAGGAACAAATCTAATCAAATCTAGATTTAAATAACTCCTAAATCTTAATAAAGTTTATCTAAATCTAAATTAAATAAAAATCTAAATCACGCAAATCAAATCAAATCTTCTTCAAATCTAAGTTCAAATCTAAATTCTAAATCTAAATAAATAATAGTAAATTTGAGCCATCCAATTCTCATGACAAGGTTAGCATTACACCTTCACATAAGTAAAGGGATGAACTTTTGAACAAATAGTGTTTAGGCATCTGTTTTGAGAAGGTATTCTGGAGGCATGTTGCCAGAGGTAAGCTTCAGGTTGGGTAGGTTGCAAGGACATTAGAAAGTTCCAAAAAGGCAACTTGTGTAGATAATAAGGTATGATCTACAGGGATGATGAAGGCAACTTTAAGATGACTATGTAGAAAGGAGATCAAAAAGTTGCAAAAAGAAACACTGCAGCATGCATATGATGAATTGCCCAAAGCCTATATGGAAGGCGAGAATGTGAGCTACATTCATGCAGACACACTAAATAAATAAACATACCCAATTATACCTGTGTATATATATATGGAATCTTTTTGTGTATATGCGTGCATATATGTGCTAATATGTATTTACACATGGTATAGAGAGTCAGACTTTCATGTTTTGGAAATAATCTAATTCCAAATCCTACTCATGCAAACTTAGGAATGCTAAAATGAAAATTCTTTTCATTGATCTTGACCTCCAAATTTTACAATTGCCTGGAAATTTAAAAAGTGAACGTTTAGATAAGTTGTTTCTGTCCATTCAATCAATGGCATGAATCAGCATTAAAAAACACAATAAGTGTAAAAAGGCAAAGAAGAACTTTCATGCATAAATTACTCAAATATCAGTTATATAGTGAATAATAACTAGTAACAAATGGTATGCATTATTCATTTCAATATAAGACTCATATGTAATACTACCATTTCCTACTAGTATGTTTATTTGTTCTTTTTATTATTATAATATATATAGACTTTTACATAAAAGTCCTTCTTATACTGATTTATTACATAACACTCTCCCAGGAACACATATATCATACATAAGCTTGTTACGAATGAACCGCACCCAAGATATCCCAAGTGGCTTAACCAACAAATTTGCAAGCTGATTGGCAGAAGACACATACTTTGGCTCAATAATACTAGCATCATACTTTCTCCGTAGTCAAATATAACCCTATATTTTAACTCTGCGCTTGATCTAGAGACAACTGCCTGCTTCTTACTCTTTTATGACACAAGATTCTCTTCAACAAAGACGCAATACTTTGTAGTAGAGCTCCTGTCGATTGGACGACCTGTCTAATTTGCATTTGATAAGCTAGCTATGCGATTATGATTGCACTCTGAATAAAGAAGTCCTCTTCCTGGAGCACTCTTTAGATATTGTAATATCTTGATCACAACATCTTAATGACTCATTCGTGGAACAGATATGAACTGCTCACAACACTAACCGGATATGCAATATCTGACGAAGTTATTGTCAAATAGTTTATCTTCTCAACTAGTCTCCATGCGTTTCATGGTCTTCCAATAGCTTTCTTTGATCAGACAATAGCTTCAAATTTGGATCCATCAGCGTATCTGCAACTTTGCACCTAAGCATACCTGTTTCTGATAAATATCTAACGCACACTTCTGATGAAAAAGTGAGATCTCTTTCTTAAATCTAACTACCTCAATCCCCAGAAAATACCATAGTGGTCCCAGATCTTTAGCCTGAAACTTCTGTTGTAAATGTGACTTTAAATCACTAATTCCCTAAACCTCATCTCCTGCAATTACAATATCATCCACGTAAACAACTAACAAGATACATTTTCCTGATGGATGCGATAGAAAATCGAGTTATCCTTCTGAAAATGATAAAGACCAAAATCCTGAATAATAGAACCAAATCTCCCAAAGTAGGCTCAAGGAGATTGTTTGAAGTCATAATGTGACTTTTGCAAACGACAATCTTTGTCATACCCCCCTGAGCAACAAACCCAAATGATTACTCCATATAAACTTTATCCTCAAGAATGTGATGGAGGAATGCATTTTCAATATCTAACTGGTGTAGAGTCCAGTGATGTGTAGCAGCAAGTGAAATAAGTAGTCCTACTGAAACCATCTTGCTATGGAGAAAATGTGCCCTGGTAATTTATACCATATGTCTGGGAATATCCTTTCGCCACCAAACGAGCCTTAGATAAGATAAAGTTCTATTAGGGTTTAGTTTGACAGTATATACCCATCAACATCCAACTGCCTTCTTTCCAGCTGGGAGTAGAACTAGTTTCCATGTCTTATTTTGCTCTAGGGCATGCATCTCATCTTCCATCATTGCCCTCCAGCCTGGATTTGGCATGGTATTTGAAACAGACTTGGGAATATGATAATAATCAATGGAGGAAATAAAAGCATGATATTGTGTGAAAAGATGTCCATAAGAGAAGAAGTTATGCAGTGATTATAAAGTGCAACTTTTTTCCCTTTAAGGTGAGCAATAGAAATATCAAGATCAAATTAAGTCTCGATATCAATAAAAGAATCAACGTCAACAGAAGGAGAAGGAATAGTAGCATTCTCACCTGATATCACTCAGAGATACAGGGACAAATGGCACAGTGATAGTGGATTGGGCACGTCTAGTATGCACATGTCCATATCTCTGAAGCATAGGATCCATATTGACATATAAAGATGATGAGTTTTCTAAAAAGAACATGAAATCGTCTTATGGTTCTAATAGAATATGGTATCTGATCATCAAGAATTATAGAAGACATGCAGTTAATTAGACAACAAGTTGTAAGAACTGCGTCCCCCTAGAAGTGTTTGAGAATATTCATGTCAATTAACAAAGTTTGTATCACCTTAAGCAAGTGATAATTCTTACATTCAGCCACCTCGTTCTGTTGTGGAGTGTAAGAACAATAGGTTTGGTGACTAATTTCAGTATCAGACATGAAATGAATAAAAGATAAAATGAAATTTTTTTCACATTATCACTCTACAAAGTATGAACAGATATGAACAGACATACCAAACTGATTCTTGATTTCATTACATAAAGTTTGAAAAATGGAGAGAGCCTCTAAGTGATTTTTCATTAAATATAATCATGTCACACAAGTAAAGTCATCTACAAAGATAATAAAATATTTAAAACCAAGTGTGAACTAACATGACATGGTCTAAATATCAAAATGAACAAGTTCAAATGGGTGATCTACCCTCTTATTGATTCTCAATGGATAAAACACACGATGGTGTTGACCCATTTGACACGATCACATTCAAGATACGACACTTGACCTAACTTGGGAACTAATTTCTTAAAAACTTACAAGGTAGGATGATCAAATCGACGATGTAAATCTCGCAAAGAAGTAGAGCTAATACATTCAACCGAACCGGCACCAGTCTCTAGGTGATACAAATCTCCATATTCACATCCTGTGCTAATCGTCTTTTGCGTCCCAATCTCCTAAAATACATAATGATGAGGAAAGAATATCACCGGAATATTCAAGGATTGTGTAAGTTTACTGATAGATAATAGATTAAACGAAAACTTGAGTATGTAAAAGACAGATGACAAAGATAACAAAGCAGTAACCTTAGCAGTGCCTATACTCTTAACACAAGACGTAGTACCATTTGCTAAAGTTACTATAAGAAGTGATAAGGGTGATGACAAGTCATGCGAAATACCTTTGCTTTCTGTTATGTGATCAAATGCACCAGTGTATGATCCAAGTATTAGAAGGTCTAAAAGTGAAACACGCAGTAGGGCTACCTGACTGCGCCAAAGTAGCAGTGAATAAAGATGGTGTGATTTGTGAGCCTGAAATTGTTGAAACATATGGCATTTTCTGAACTCTTCATCTGATATAAGTACACTTTTGAAACCTGAGGAATCTCTCTGATGCATAGGTCACATGAGCAAACCGACCAATTTAGGAGGTCATGTGACAATATAGGGCACATGTTTCTCATGTGTCTAACCTCCCCGCAGTTATCACAGGTCCTCATATCTTATTGACAATTCTCTACTTCTCTATTTCTTCCGTGACTAAAATCTCTCTGCCATTAAACCGTCTCTGCGACCAAAATCTCCTCTGCTACCACCAAAATGGCCTCCTCGGCTAAAATCTCCAGTGCTACCACCAAAATGGCCTCGGCCAAAATCTTTTTTGCCACTACCAAAAAGACCTCCCCGACCACCACCGGAGCTAGGAGTTGTAAACTACCCATGTTGAACGGCTAAAGTTGATCATTCATGGGACTCGTTCCTAGCAACATTCTGTGATTCCTCCAGGAAGACACTTTGAAAAAAATCAATATGTCGCTGGTAAAGAGTCAACTGCAAAACTATCTATTACCTATGAACGTGCAGAAGTATACTCTAATGGCAAACTCTTTAAAAAGGTCAGCACTACTAGCTAATCCTACTGCTTCTGCATCTTCTTCACATCCTGTGAATGGAAAATAACACATTTAGCTCCTCATAAGCCCTGTTGAAGTATGCATAGTATTGAGACAAGATTTTGTTGCCCTTCTTAATACGGAACATCTTCTAAATGACGTCAAAAGCTCTATTAAGGTTATTTTTTCGAATACAACTCATCAAGATAGTTTCACATCTCCTTCACTGATGACGTATGCATCACCAAATTTTGTATCTTCAGCTCCATGAGACCAAAGAATAGCAGCATCCACTCGCTCCCACTTATCCATTTTAGAATTAAGAAGATATGTGTACAGATGACTCTTCTTTTCACAACTAGTTAAATTAATTTTTTTAATAATCTTCCTCCATTGTAAATAGTTATCCGCATTCAACCTCCTATCAATATCTTACTAGTAATAAACTCTGAACAATCATCTTGGGCTCTATTGAACCTGCCATACTTACAATCTCCTAACACCAACCACCCACTATAATCAAAGCTCAATGATCCTCCTAACACAGAACACTATAACAAAATAAAGTATACACTTGTGAAAACTCACACATAGAGCTCAAAACACATCTTCTATCAAACCTCTCACACAACTACACTAAGAAAAAGGAAAAGATAATTTTTTACATGTATGCTACAAAGAGAAACAACAAATAATTTTTGGGACACTTCTCAGAACTGCTAAGATCTCAGAACTGAGCAGATCTGAATGCAAAAGGCAGAGATGGTAAAGGAGAGGGGAGGTGATGCTGTCAGGAGGGGAAGGAGTCGTCAGCATGGCAAGATTGGAGGTCAGAGTCAATTGGAGTCGAGATCGAGACCTTTTGTTGAGGATGAGATATAGTCGGAGAGGTCAGGGTCTATTGTCGATGACGAGATCTGCTTGGCGTCGAAGTCGGCTGTCGAGGATGAGATCGACGGTCAAGAGTGGCGGGGGGATCCAGAGTTGAAGGCGAGCTCGTGGTTGAGATGCGAGGATGAAGATGAGGTCGTGGTTGGGTTGTAGTGATCGGATTCTTATGCAAAGTTGAAATTTGTTGCGGATCTAAAATTAGGATGCGGAGGCGAGATCTGTATGCGAGTTCAACAAAACTTGTTGAGGTTGATGCCGAGGCTTGGATGCGACGATGAAGGCAGTTTGGGGATGGACGTGAGGAGGAAGAAGAAAAGTTAATCTAAGGTTAGAGGCTCTGATACCATGATAATCAGAGTAAGGATTAGGGATAGAGATGAATTGGGAAGAATTAGATGGATGGACATTTCCCACCTCATCTCCTTTATTATTATTATTATTATATATATATATATATAAGCTTTTACACAAAATTCCTTATAATGATTTATTACATAACAAAAACATAACTCCTGATATACTTGACTCCATAGAAACATGATAAAAGCACAAGTCTTCGTTGACTAACTTAAACATCCCCATTTAATAAATTACTGCAATTTTCCTTAAAAAGTCTTCAAACAACTTTTAGGATTGCATCCTCCTGCATATTAGGGCCATTTTGCCCCTTGAATCACCTTTAACTAACGATCATACTCCCCATCTCTTTTTGCATCAACACATCCCTTTTAACCTCCTAAGCTTCTCATCCCTTCTAAAACACATATTTGTTCTCCCACATTCTCCCCTCTTCTAATCATGTAATCCAAATACATCGTCCTATTTCTCTTCTTCCCTCCCTAAATTGTTCTCATTTTTCCCATTTTCAAACGATTTGGCATAAATTATTTCCCTTTTATTTGGTTGTTTCTCAATCATGTAAATGGAAGCACAAATTAGTTTCCACCAGATACCTCAGAAAGCCTAAAATAGATGTTTCATCCATGATTCCAAATAAATATCCCGATGACAGGCAACAACCTTTAAAATTGCTTATTAGTCCATCATTATTGTTCAAAAAAATAATGAACTCTAATAAGGCTAGTCGTGTAAGGTATGAATTTTCCCATCATGTTGCGTCATGAACTCTAATAAGGCTATTTATGGTTTCTACTTCAACATCCTGCAAGATTTATGGTTCTCCAATATACTAAAAAGTGTTAGGGTTTTCTATGGGAGGATTCAAGGTTTCCCTCAAGGGGATTTAAGGTTTTTAAATAGAAGAAATGAGGGATTCACAAACGTAGGATTTTAGAGTACAGAGTCCTCTCCTATCAATCACTTGACCTATATATTAAGGTAATGTGATCTTTAATCACCCCAATATACTACAAATCCCTACGGTTTTCCATGGGAGGATTCAAGATTTCCTTCAAGAGATTTAAGGTTTTTAAATAAAAAAAATAAGGGATTTACAAACGTAGGGTTTTAGAGGACAAAGTCCTCTTGATGTGAAACAGAGACCTTATTGTGTGGTATATCAGCGATACATCCGAATTTCGTAACCTTTCACCAAAAATATTATCTTCAATAGAAAATTACTTTAAACTAGCAGTTCGACACGATTTAACAATTCATTTGCATGAATAGTTTTAGATAATTTAGTTTTGAGAAAATCAGGCACAACAATCATTTAAATGACTAGTCCAGTTTGCAATTTCAGGTTCGAAGATCACAAGTATAACAAAATCACACAATCTCTCCAAATATTGAGTGGACAACAGATAATGTGATAATAGTTTAGACAATAAACATGGTGATATTCCAACTGATAATATGATCGTTGAAGATAAAATTACCCACTGAGAAGCTTGTACTCAGGTAACTGTATTATGTTGCTCGTGTAGTTGACTTACTAATCTGGTATTAGCTCTGATGTTGTTGTTGTTGATTATCTCTATTGTTGTAGGCACTGTTGGAGACCAAAAGTTGTTGTGATGCACGGATTGTTGTAGACCCGCCAACAACTGGTGAGGATGTCGGCAACAGTGAGTGAAGGCGGGCATGACCGCAGGCACGGGAGGCGACGGTACTGCATACGTTGTGTCGAAGCGAGGGAGGAGGTCGGCAGGACGCGGGAACTGATGGAAGGCCGCTGGACTGCAGTAAAGGCCTCAGGTGGCAAGGAAGATGAAGTGCTGGGCAGGTAGAAGTCAATGCTCCAGTTGTGAAGACTAGGGAGGGAGATGCTAGAGATGATGATGATGATGTTTTTGGGCTGTTAGTATGGAGGACTGTTGTGCGGGGGAGTTGATGTAGAGGACTATTGTTTGTTAGATTGGGTTTGCAGGGTGGTTGAGGAGGGATAATGAGATAATGATAGGTTGAAGGAGATGGGCTCTCTGGTTGCTTGCGTAAGGTGAAGAAAAGAAAGGTAGAAAGAAGAAGAGAAGGGTGCGGGGTTCTGTGTTTGCTGTTTAGAGAAAAAAGAGAAGGGGGAAATGAGATAGGGCTCACGTGGGTGGGGATGTAAGCTGAATCTTGATTTGGTCTTTGACTTTTCCCTTTTTTTATGTATTTTTGGCTTTGTAAATTTTGTGGAAAAGAAAATAGATGGGATCAGTTAGGATATGAGATATGGAGATAAGATTTAAGAGGGAGATATTTTGAAGAGAAGATAAGAGAGGAAAACTAAAATTGGTTTCACACCAAACAAAGTTTTGAATTGGATTTCACACCAAGATTCACAAAGATATTTTCCATGAGAAAACACTCAAATTTTATTCAATAAATCTTCATTACAATTTTATTAGACTCGTGCCTTAATATAGGCTTACAGAATTGTGGACTTTCCAACATAGTCGATGAGAGACTAAAAAGAGAAACACAAAGCTTAAAACAAAAAAAAAACAAACTCGACTCAAATAAATAAAAATACAGACTCCGATAAATAATACAAATAACTCGCGACGACTCTGGTATCATCGGATGTCTGCATCATTCTCCCCAAGTGGGAGAAAACTCAACTCCGTCGAGTTTGGTGTAGAAAGTCTCATAAGTTTCAATACAATTGGGTCTACCTGCTGCAACTCACCATTTTATAGATAATATTCATTTCAATCAATCAGATATTATTAAAATACACCAGATAATTTAATCATTTAAAATTTTATCACATTTCACTGTTGTATTGGGATGAATATTTTGGAGTGGACTTTCAGAAAAATAGCTCAGGAAAGCTTATAACTAGTGGGTTTTAGGATTAAGATCAAATACTTACACTCTACTGAATATCTAACATTAAAAATAGGACTAATTTTAAAATCTTTAAAAAGATATATAACATGAATATTGTATTTGATTTCTTTAAGATTTTGAAAAATCTGATATTACAGCATACAAATGATTAACAGCTCTCGGAAAAACTGTTTCGGATGAATCTAAACTATCATATGTTGTCAACACTAAAAGTTTTAAATAATTTCCTGACGCAAGTTCATAAATTACAGTTGACGTTACTTTGTTCAAATATATCACTGATTTCTCATGTATAGATCATGCATGTGTGTGAACAATGTAATGCAGACTCAGATATGTGACTCAGAAAACACTAGTAGTTGAGAGCTTAGTTTAGTGCCTAACATGTGCTAAGGGTCAATTGACTCTTTATTGGACATAAATTTTAGATCAGCTATATTCATGACTTTTATCAAAAAGGAATATTAGGCACATCATCATAGATGTATATGACAGTTTACTTGTTACATTAGGAATAATCTCAAGAGATTCCTAACATGTAAAGGCTGAAAGAATGCGTCCCTTTGTCTAACTTAATGAAAGAAAATTTGATAAATTGTAAAGTGGAGATTGTTCCATATCGGCATTCATTGAATTATTGGACATGGGTTAACCATAGATGATATATCCCTGATCTGACCTATCTCTTTTGTCACTATATAGCTCTAAAATTTGTCCTCATAAACATGGGTATTTATTGGGACAAGACATTGTTGCTTGTTCTCCAGTGGCAACTCATCAACTTGCTCGTTGAGTTCAATAGGTGTGATGGGATCTTATGGCGTGGCAAGTCAGAAAGACTAGCCCTTGAGACTAACTTAATAGCTTGTTGGGTGGTATGCGTCGGTGGTAGCTTTGTCTAAGAGGTCTTCAGAGAGGGACAAGCTCCATGATCACAGAGGAGGGTATAAGCAATAGAGGAGGAAGAGGTCGACGATTAGAATAGACAATGACAGGAAGAGTCGACAGTAATGAAAGCGAAAAAGGTGGTGTCGGCAGTGGAGGAGAAAAGAGCTCTAAATTTGTTACAGGTGGTTCCTAACTTGAGCAACTTTGACTAGAGTTGGTAATTGACAGCAACATGCCCATAACCTGGCATTTGTAACACTTAATCATGAGGCTAAACTTGAAGTAGTCTCTATCGCTAGACTCCTTTATCACGGGTATAGCTACTGGGAGAGTAGGATTTTCAGGCTTGATTCTTTTGGGGTCGAGTCTAATCACCGTAATACCTCTTATAGTCAGTTTTTGTTGGCAACGACGATTTGAATCAGTTTATTTGAGATGTATAGATTCACGGGAGAAATGGGGTTATCAGACTGATGATCCTACCCAGGGTTTGATTGGAGGACTCCATGGTTTGGATCATGGTCGTAGATTTAGCCATTATTCGGCAAGCATCACTTAAAGCTAGGATTCCACAGGGGTAGGGTGAGAATTACTAGATGCAAAAAAAAATTGACATTTTTTTATATGCAAAAAAATAAAAACAAATTTTCCTAATAAATGCCTAAAATAAAAATTCAAAATAATATTTATTTAGACCTAATGTAAGTTTCCTACCTAAACCATGCTCTGATACTAAATTGATGTGAAACGAAAGAAGAGTATCTACAGATTATGAAAAAATGAGATGAAAGAAAATAACTCAAGATTACCTAATGAATAAATGAAAATGTTTTCCACCTTCCCGGATCTCACCCCGTTTCATACCGCACGCTCCTCGATTTTGATCTCATATCGCTTCACGCCGCAAGCTCGATCTTGACATCACAGCTAGGGCTTGACACCCTGTCATGGGGCGGCACGCCCCTCAAAAGAAACAACCAAAAGTATTATTCTTTGATATTTTAGTATCTTTTTATTGAAAATAATATAGCCTTTAAATAAACTTACAACTATAGACTTTTCTCCACATACCCGATGTGAGACTAAAATAAAACACAATATTTAAAACAAACTCAAAACTACTAAATAAAATAAAAAATACATACTCAAGACTCAAAAACAAAATGAAGCGACTCGATGTCTCCATCATTCTCGCCGGGTGGAAAGAACTCAACCCGTTGAGTATACATGAGGCGGTGGTGGCTCGACACTGGATTTAGATCTGAAGTTGTTGCTATTGTTGATCTTGCTTGAGATGTTGTCGCAGATACGATTGTTGGAGATATTACTAGAGAGGTTGCTGACATCTTTGATTGTTGAGAAGGTTGTTGTGGAGGAGATTGTTGAGATCTTTAGTTGTTAAGGAGGTTGTTGTGGAGGAATTATAGAGATCTTTAGCAGTTGCGAAGGTTGTTGTGGAGGGATTTGATTATTGTGGCTAAGGAGATAAAAGAGGTTAGAATTTAGATTTGTTTTTAGAATTTTGATAAAAGAGATGAAAAAGAAAGCGAAACAGTTTGCACCGGTTCCTCACCGGATTACCAATTCATTTCAACACTCGCAATGAATGATTTAAACAAAATTGTACCGATTTCACACTGAGAATCTTTTCACAAGAAACTTGTATTAAAATTTAATTTTCATCACTCATTACTTTTTTCTAACCATATTGTGATATCAAATTGATGTGAAACGAAAGAGGAGGGTCTACAGATTTTAAAAAAAGATAAGAGATGAAAGAAAAATAACTCAAGATTATCTAATGGATAAATGAAAATACCTTCCACCTTCCCGGATCTCACGCCGCCTAACGCTGCACGCTCCTCGATCTTGACTTTACGTCGCTTCACGCCACACACTAGATCTTAACTTCACAAGTAGGGTTTCACACCCTGTTATGGGTGGCACGCCCCTCAAGGAAAACAACCCAAAGTATTTTTCTTCAAACTTCTAGTCTCTTTTTATTGAAAGCAATGTAGCCTTTAAATAAGCTTACAACTACAGACTTTTCTTCACATACCCAATGTGGGACTAAAATAAAACACAATATTAAAAACAAATACTAGACTACTAAATAAATAAAAGAAAACACAGATTCAGACTCAAAAACAAAATGAAGCTGACTCGATGTCCCCATCACCTCTCCTCAGTTACTTACCTATACATTAAGGTAACTTGATCTTTTCATCACTCCAAGGTTAAAACCCGAACATTAATTTGTAACATGTCCTAATATGTCAAAACTTAATGGATTTACTGGACCAAATTTCAAATATTAGGTTTTAAGAGATTCATGGGGAAATAAGGTAAAGCTTAGGGACTAATGTTGAAAAAAAACCATCTTGCATCCTCATGTATACTGTTAGATATGACAGGTATTATTATATTACAGAAATAGTATTTTGAGTTATTTGGTCTTGTATGGTCTATATAAGGAGAAGCGCTCTCATGGATTTATATAATCGTATTTTGCAGTTCTTCTGGATAATCAATAAAGATGTAGTAATTCAAAGTTAATAGAGATTTACCTTTGTAAATTAATCATGGTGTGAGAGCATCAAGTTTAAGATTTTCTTTTGTTTGCTTCCGCATCTTCTTTACAATTTGAGTTTTCTTTGCATTTTGAAAATGTTAGCACATTTGCTTTGCCCCTCTTCATTCTAAATTTTTAGATTTGACAAGTTTAGATTTGAAACTTTAAAGATTTGTTTTGCTGAATCCGTTGAGTTAGAGATCTCTGCATCTGAGTTCGGAGTTCCCCACATCATCATTGTGTTTTTGTTTCTAGTTTGTTTGGGTCACCTTCTTCATCCGCGTTAGGATTTTGGGCATTTTCCTTCTCCGTATTGGATATCATCTCCTCATTGATCATAGAGTTCGTGTGCTCACCTTGATAATCAATAAAGATGTAGTTTGTTAAACTTAATGAAGATTTACCTTTGTATATCTATCATATATAAAGGATTTCAGCTCGATACAATCAAGGAATATTCACACAAAGTCACAAACATGTATCCATTTAGATGTAGCTAGCTGATTGAAATCAATGTCAACTTTTATTCTTTACAAATAAAAAAATGCACAAAATTTTCCATTCTCTCTCTTTTCTTCTTTCTCCTGTTCTTTTTCTCCATGCATTTTTCTCTCTCCATTTTCTTTTAGCCTTCCTCTCACTTTGCCATCAAAGATTTTGCTTAAGGAGCTTCAATCAGCCTACATACTTGCCTAGATAACTTCAGTGTCAAGGGAAACCATAGGGTCCAAGCTAGGGTGAGAAATCCGAAGATAGGCAGAGTTCTGCCCTTACTTTCTCCTTCTTTTTCTTCCCTTTCTTCTTTCCTCTTTCTTTCTAGTTACATATATATGTTTCTTTTACTTTTTTACTCTCTAAAGATATGTACCCTTTTCCTAGGAGACAATGGTGAGCAACATACTTTTCAGGTTCATCCAACTTAATTTGGAAGATGTCAACTGCTCACCACAAAGTTGGTGATGAATGATAAATTTAAAAAAAAAAAAAAATCCCCTTTACTCAGATGAAATGTAACAAAATGCCATCATACCCACTCTATTCTCCTGTCCTGACTTCCCTAACCCAAGATAGGGGCTGGACTCATCCTTTCTCAACCAAAATCTTCTTCACAGAAAAAATATGAGGCTCTGTATTTCTGTCCTTTGTACAATAAAACTACATCCAGAATGAATTCAAAAACTTCCATGCTGTCTGTGTGTGTAAACTTCCGCATTACAAAATTATCAATCATGTGCACAAGTTTATGTTATCTAATAGAGGTAAGATGGGTTTTATATGTCGGTGAATGCACCTTCAATCCCAGCAAATTTTGCAAACCACTACCTGCAATGTCCAATCTGCAGAACCAGGATGGACCTAAATCAGCATTTCTAGGGGCATATATCAGTATATCATATGCTTTGGATAGTGCATGTCCATTTATTATTGTTGAAGCATACAATGATATATTATGTTTGAACTTGGATATAGAGTTTTTCATGTCATAGTAATTTATATTTATCTTCAATAGATGCCTCATGAACAATGTGCTTGGACCTTAACCTATTGATAGAAAATGTCAACTTTAGGTTTCTAGGAAACTATTGTAAGTTACTATCAGGGGGTAATGGGGGAAATAAGAACTTGTAAAATCTATCTTAAACTTAAATTACCACCAAACTGCTCCATTGCACTGTTTACAGATCTCCATTAAACATGTTATGAAAACACTTAGTTTCTTGAAAAATAAACTTAGACAATAAAGGAAAGATGGCTCGACGGCAACATTACCTGGGCAGTTAGGGATCTTATAACTTCTTTTGCAACTTTGGACTTGGCAGATTCCTCAGCAGCAAGTTGAATGGCTTCTTCAGCTCTTTTTTCTGACTTCTGAACCTCGAATTCATGTAGCTCACACCGTTGTGCTAAAATGTCAACCTAATTCAGGTCCATTATAACAGATAGAATTATGTAATATAATGAAGCATTTTTAAAGTAAAAAGTAGTTAAAGCCTTCATTAGTTAATAAATATCAAGGGCTAACTGAAACCCTAGAGATTATTCCAGTCGACTAAAAAAGAAAAAAGTAGTCAAGGCCGAGCTGCTACACCTGAGAACGTAACTTCTGAAGTTCTCGACTCAGGAGGTCATTTGTCTTCTTCAAGCTGTCAGTAGCGCTTTTGGAGAAAGTAAGGCCTGACATTGTGGGAATGGGTGTTGCAGAGCGGGGAGGACTGGGTTTTCTTGAGAATGGTGAAACAGTTCTGGAATGATTTGCAGACTGAATTGATGATATGTTGACTGGTCTGGGAAATGCTCGATACAGATCATCTCCACCAAGAGTAATGTCTCTCAGTTCTGACATATGATGAAAACGGGTGGGAATTGAAGACAAAGAATCAGATTTTCCACGTTGCTTCGCTGGCTTAGTATCCAAGTTCTTCATCAAATCCAAATTGCTAGGCAAAGCAGGCTTAGTTGTTTTGGTCTCTGCCTTATCAAACTTCTCTTTGCTTTCACCTGACAAGCGGGATATGTTTTTCCTCTCATTAGTTCCACTTGTTTCTATACATTTCATCAATTTCAGATAACAGGAATCACATACACGATACGGTCTACCAGGATTTGGAGACAGTGCCGCTTTCAAAGCCTTTCTTGAACTGCATGAATGGCAGTGTACAAGTCCACAATTGTAGCAATTGTGCCTCTTACGTGTAAACCCAAATGCTTGTCTGCATGCTGAGCACTGAGACTGATCTGCACCCGATACCCATTTATGGTGGCATATAGCTGCTGTGAAATTAGAGCCACAGGCAATGAGTTTGACAGTTCTGTCCTTTAGAACTTCAACAAGTGTAGGTGTTTTACGATCTTCAAGGTCTCCATGACCCAATCGTCCATTGGCTCCCTTACCCCATGTGTAAATCTCACTCTTGGTTGTCAAGACAGCAACATGGTATGAACCACAAGCAATGTCCTTGACAGATTCACTAGCAAGCTTATCTTCAACTAGGCATGGAAGCTTTCCATCGGAATGGGGATTGCCAAGCTGACCATAAACGGTACTTCCCATTGTAAAAATGCATCCAGAGGTGGTCAGACCGATTGTTAGGCTATGACCACAGGCTAGCTTATAAAAATTGTAATCAATTATGGATGGCACACATGTGGGCTTAAGGCGTGGTTCCTTGTCACCATGACCAAGGCAGTATTTATCTCCATCACCCCAAGTGAACAATTTTCCAGATGAAACACTAGATTGTGTCACAATAACCTCTACAACAGCAGCGGTATGCCACACCCCACAAGAGACAGCAATTGTCTTCAACCCCATCAAAGTTCCACCTCGCGTGGGTAAAAAACGCTATCTTTGTTTCCATGACCCAGGACACCAAATGTTCCATCACCAAATGTGAACAACTGTCCAGCTGAGGTTATCAAAGCTGTATGCCAAGTCCCACAAGTAATATAAGCAACTTGAAGCCCCTCTAAAGGTCCCAAAACTCTTTTAGGTATCCAGTGACTGGCCTCGGTTCCATGACCAAGCAGCCCTGCATTATGCGTACCATCTCCCCAAGTATAAAGTTCACCAGCTACAGAAATGGCACAAGTATGAAACTCTCCACAAGCAACATAATTAATATTACAACCCGATAAGGACTCAACAAGACGAGGGTGAATAGCATGTGTTCCAACTCCATGGCCAAGGCGGCCGCCAGATTCTTCACCCCATGTAAACACTTCTCCCCCTCTAGTAAGGAGAGCAGCATGTCTGTCCCCACAGGCCATATAATGAATGTCCAAAACTACATTCGACTCTAATGGCTTGGGCAAGAGAATATCAGCTCTTGCACTGAGAGGGTTTAAGTTCCAGTCCGCTATAGCCTTGGTAGAATTATCACACACGATCTCACCCCACATGTACACATATCCAAAAGCATCATTATCATCCTGTGCAGAACCATAACTAGATGTGCTAAGCGCGCTAGACACACTGACTCTAAAACCATCAGAAGAAGCTCCTTTAATCTGCATATTTCTCGCATCTACACACACTGAATGTAGATTTTTTTCCCGAAAAGTCTTCAGCTATTTGACTTGCATTTAGCTAGAAGCCAGGAGAATACAGTGTAGCACTAGTTGAAATGACTTTATCTGGTCCTTGCTACTCTGAAACACCACACAACTAATGTCAACATGCTATGCAATAAAACTAGTGGCACGGCACAGTTTCAAATCTAAATTATACACCATGTCCAGAAAAAAAAAAACAGTAAAGTTAATAAAAGAAATCCAGAAAATGTGGAATTTCACCTAACCATGACAGATCTAAGAAGTAAAGAAATGAAGATGGACCATAACCTGAATTTTGTTGCAGCTGCAGACTACAAATTTGAGTGTCTAGTCCTCAGATATCAAATTTCAATACCTTGATGTATCGGGACATTCAGACTGCTGGGGGACACTCAAACAATGCATCAAGCCAAACATATCAAAACTACATTATTCTTCCATCTCAGTTTTGGTGCTTTCATACCCTACTTTTCAAGTAGAGGAATTATTTTTTTTTAATCAAATTTGCACTTATTGTTGATAGAAAGTTGAAACAGTTTCATAGCAATAAAAGTTTTTAAGTACATTCATTATTATGCTTGGGAAAGAAAATCCAAGTGAAACAAGATATTAAAAAAAAGATGAGCAATAAAAAAGGATGCAGATGGTACTTGTAGTGATCGAAATTTGACCTCTATCAGAATCGTGACACGTGTTCGTTAACAGGAACATAAAGCTGCTCTCAGAAATCCGTTCCGAAACCTCCGCCATCTCCTATTTGAAGACATCCTTCATCCACAGCTCCGAGGCCATACCGTCTACCGAAGGCGCTCCGACTCCAATCCAAGAAACCTGCCACGTGGCAGCAACGCCCTCCATCCAGCGGCAGATCGAGATGGATCCTACAGATCGCGAAAGCGGTTAAGCACTCTTATCTCCCTACTCGTCCAGGACTCTGTAATGACTCTATAACTCATCAAATAGCTTGTAATAATGATGGACAACCCTACAACGTATCAATCCCAACTACCGAGATTCAATTTCAGCGGTTACTAAAATTAGCAGACTTAAACCAGGCTGTGGAAGATCTGCATCTATCCACATTCATTTCATTGCCTCTGTCAGGTATAAATGCATCTCCTTCTCTAATGAGACGAGAGCGCTTCTCTAATTCTCAGAGTACATTCCACACCACACTGGTAGTTTCTCTCTCCCAGTCCAAAACCACAATACATCGGCAGTTTCCCTGCCCGGTCCTCAATCCCTACCACCTACTGATTCTCACACCCGAGAGTTTTAGGTCGGCACCACACCGGTGCTCCTAACGTGAAAAAATATCTTCTCTTTCTGTGTGCTCTGATAGGTTCGATCGAGAGCATCCAATTACTTGTGATAAAATTTTGTCCACCATAAATTGGTGCTTTCATTGAGATTTTAGAGTGTGCACTCGAGATCTTCTTTCCATCCAACCCCAACGCTTATCCTTTCTCTAAAAAGCCTCTTCCTTAGAGTCGATGGTCCCGAAGAAACAAATGGTCGCTCACAACGGCGCCCCTTCCAAAGACAGGACCAATACCGCAGTCGAGAGCATGGTCCGCCCACACGCCGTCAATCGCGAGCATGCCGCAGAGGACACTGGCTCCTCATCTCAGAAGACAGCCATCAACGCCCAATCGCCGCAATTGTACAAAGGTCAGATCCTTTAGATGCTAGCCGACATAAAGAAGCAGGTGAAGAAACAACAAGCCAGGTCAGATCGCAATCGAAAGCAAGCGACCTCGACCACGAGAATGCCGTCCGCGAGCAGAAAGCGCTGAAACAACTCAATGACCAACTCCAAGCACAGATCGCTACTCTCTAAAAACCCAGGGGCAGGCACAGCTAGAGGACGAGCCTAGAATTGGAGAGACTCGGGTCGACGGGCCCATCACAAGCCTGAGGCAGTCCAGACAACTTCTCTCCTGTGCGAAGATTGCTCCGACAACAAAGCTGATTCGCCTCGTTTCCGAACGGGAGTACAGGATGGCTAGACTCGGAGAAGGATTAAGGAGTTCCTCGACATATGAACCCTCGACAAGCTAGGCAAAGGCGGATCCAGGAGGCAAAGCTGCAACTCCGTAGTAGACCAAAACAGGCAACTGTCAAAGTCTCTGACTCTCCTCTTTCCGAAGAGATCATGGAGTACGAGCTCCCAAAGAAGTTCACAACTCCAACTTTTGACTACTACTCCAACGCCAGTAACCCAGTCTAACATATCAGGCACTTTCGAGACAAGATGGTAATATTCTCCTGCAACGATCCACTCACGTGCCTAACCTTTCCATCAGTCTGAAAAATGTAACCTCAGATTAATTTTATTCTCTGCTCTCGCGTTCGCTTCACGACATCGAGGAGATAACCGAAGCGTTTCTCACCCAATACGACTCCCGCCGAGAAACCAAGAAGAATAGCCATCACCTTCTTCCCATCAAAATGAGACACGGTGGCAGCCTCAAGTCGTAAATCGGTTACTTTCAGAATCAGCTCGCCAAAGTGCCTAACTGCAGTGAAGATGTCTCTACACTCGCATTCATCAGCGAGCTGCAGGTTTTTCACCTGCTATATAAGCATCTACTGAAGCATGACATCACAAGGATGAGTGAGATCCTGTCCCAGACCCAGCCTTACATCCAGTTGGAGGAGGTGATGAAGAGCTCCGCCAACCGGACTCTCAAATGCGGCAAAAATGATGAGTAGTCAAAGTCACAACGTGAGACTTCAACCAATGCCAGTCACTCAAATCGGGGGCACCTCGGCTACGAAAGACAGGCGTTTCTAGTTCTCTCACTGAATCCATGCAAAACCTTCAAGAGGGAAAAGCATTTCACTCCGTTAAGGCTCCCCATCAATGAAGTCTTAACGTCATCAAGGACAAGTCGTGGGTAAGGTGCCCGAAGCCAATCCAATATGACCTCGCACTCCCCATAACGAAAGAATATTGTTCTTACCATGACAGTAAGGCGCACCAGACCATCCACTGCAGAAACCTTCGAAAGTATCTGAAAGAACTTGTCTGCCAAGACTTCCTCAAAGAGTCTGTCTTACCCCCGGGTAGCCTCCGATGCAACGCAGAGCACTCCGCCTCCTTCCTAATCGTAACACACGATCACCCAGTATAAGGCGATTGAGTGATCCAATTCTCTCCGATGGAGATAGGGGAGTACCTCCACTAATAACACCCTTGTATTCCAGTTTATTCTATGTATTTTTTCATCAAATAAAATAACATATTTCTCCTAACTGTTTCAGCTTACTATCCTGCTAGGATTACCCCCTCTTAAAGTCCCAACAGGCTCACTGCCTAGTTAATGGTCTTACCCCAACTCGGAGACGACTACAAACTCAACTCTGTTGATGAGTCTCATCCCCACTCGGAGTCCAATGCGCGCTCTGTTTATGGGTCTCATCCCCACTCGGAGATAGCAACTCAAGTACCTGCCTATGGGCCCCTCTTGGTTAGCCTATAAGCAGTTAAAACCCTCTGTTGTGAGATTGTACCCCGCTCGGAGTCCCTCCTCTGATGCAGGGGTTTTTTCCTCTAAGAGCCTCCAGTGTTTGCACGTTCCGTAATAGCTCTTACCCCTACTCGGAGTCGATAAACATCAGCCTACGGACCCCCCCTCGTCTGACCGACGAGAAGGCGAGCCATTGGCACTTTCCCTCTACCAGTGTCACTTCGTTGATGAGATTATCCCTATGCCGAGTCCAAAGTCTGCTGCTCCGCTGATGAGTCTTACCCCCACTTGGAGATGACTATGAATCCACTCTGCTGATGGGTCTCACCCCACTCAGAGTCCTGCAGAGTCCGCTGCTTTGTTGATCGGGCTTACCCTTACTCGGAGACGACTGCGGACTCACTCTGTTGATGGGTGTTACCCCCACTCAGAGTCCTGCAGAGTTCATCGTTCCGCTAATAGGTCTTATCCCCACTCGAAGATGACTGTGAACCCACTCTGTTGATGGGTCTTACCCGCACTTGAAGTCCAAAGTTTGTCGATCCGCTGATGGGTCTTACTCTCAATCGGAGATGACTGCGGACCCACTTTGCTGAGTCTCACCGCTACTCAAAGTCCTGCAAAGTCCGTCGATCCGCTAATGGGTCTTTTCCCCACTCAAACGACTGCGGACCCACCCTGCTGATGGATCTCACCTAACTCAGAGTCCTCCAGAGTCTGTCGCTTCGCTAATGGGTCTTTTCCCCACTCAGAGATGACTGCTGACCTACTCTGCTTATAGGTATCACCCCCACTCAGAATCTGCAGAGTTTACCGCTCCGTTGATGGGTCTTAACCCCACTCGGAGATGACTGTGAATCCACTCCGCTGATGGGTCCCACCCCCTATCAGAGTCCAAAGTTCATCGCTCCGCTAATGGGTCTTACCCCCACTTGGAGACGACTGCAGACCCACTATGCTAATGGGTATCACCCCCACTCAGAGTCCTACAAAATCTGTCGCTCCGCTGATTGGTCTTATCCCCGCTCAGAGACAACTTCGGACCCACTTTGTTGATGGGTCTCAACCCCACTCAGAGTTCTACAGAGTCCGGCGCTCCGTTGATGGGTCTTACCCCTCTCAGAGATGACTGAAGATCCACTCCGTTGATGGGTCTCACCCCCACTCGAAGTCCAAAGTTTGCCGCTCTGTTGATGTTTTACCACAAATCGGAGATAACTGCGGACTCGCTTTGCTGATGGGTCTCACCTCCACTGTGAAACAACAATGCAAACTCACCAAGACACTTTATTCCCAACCGACCCTACCGAAGATAAAGATCAATGGTCCGAAGAGGCATGACCATATTGTTGGCCCGAAGGCCTTCCACCCTAGTTTTGATGATGATTAACTCATATAGTTATGTTTACTAATAATCTTGTGATTTTAGTTACAGATCATTAATCAAGATATTAGTTGGTGATTGCTTCAAAAAGAGGAGTTTGGAAGCCTTCACTTGGTGATTCCCGTGCCCGAGCATCAAGATCATACCTTTGCACTCGGAGGATCACGTTTGGGACCAAGCCGACTTGAAGATGGAAGATCATCAAGAAGACTTAGGTATCCATAATTTAGTGTGTTTTAGATCCATGTGTAAAACTTAGAATAGTTGATATGCTCAAGTTCACAACACACACAAGATTTATGTTTTGGATTTGGTTTTCATGAATAGTAGATCAAAACAAGTTTAAATGGTTTTTATGTATATTAGATGTGTTCAATATACATACATGCTTCATATCTTATTCAAACTTATTTTGATATGTCTATTCATGAGTTTTAGGAAAAATCAGATTTCCTATTGAAAAATCTAAGTTTGATAAAATACAAGTTTTAGTTTTTGATAAAATTTGCAAGACACAAAAATGATTCAATATGTTTGATATTAGTCTTGAAATTTTTATCACAAGTTTGTGTTTCAATATAAAATGTTAAAACAAGTTTTATGAAATTTTAGAAGAGATAAAAGAATTTCTAAAATATTTTTAAACCTGTTTTTCTGACCCAGAATGTGGCTGACAGGCCAGGTCGGTCGACCGCACGGGTCGACCGCACCAAAGGCCGGTCGACCGTTACGGTCGACCGACGTGCACAGCCTTGTGCACGTCTGGCAGACACTGGGCCGGCCGACCGGGCGGTCGACCGGACCAGAGAGCTCTGCTCTCTGTATCTGGCGGTCGGCCGGGATGGCCCAACGGTCATATTTATGACCGTTGGCGGTCGATCGGGCGGTCGACCGCACGCCTGTCAGGCTGCCAGATCAGCCTAACGGCTAGTTTTCTGTTTGGGCTATAAATACCCCATCTCTTTGGGGATTTTGATAAGACTTTTGACAAGAAAAATTCTAGAGTTTCTCTAGTGTTTAAAATAATTTTCAAAAGTGTTTTTGAGCTTTTAACTTCCAAATGGTTTTGTGTTTTAGGGTTTGGGAAAATCAAAGAAAATAGAAATTTGGGAGATTTGTTTTGTTCTTCAATTCTATCATTTACAAAGAGTTTTCCCAAGTTTTTCTTTGAGTTTTTATTTTTCAAACACCTAGTTTTTCACACTTGAGCTATCATACTATCCTATTCTATTAGGATCTTGTTTTGTTAAAAAGAGAGATTGTTTGTGGTTGAAAGAAACCACTAGTTGTAAACCCTCCTTTATTTGTGTATCCCTCTTTGGTAGAGGTTGATCGGAGTGGTGTTTGTATCCCTCTTCGTAGAGGTGATTGTGGTTGTTTGGCTACGGGCCTACCCCTCGGTTGTGAGGCGGTGTTTGAGAGAGGAGTTCGGTACTCCTTTATTGTAAAAATCCTTCTCGGTGAAGGTTCCCTCGGTGGGAGTCCTCGGTGGACAAGATAGTGGATTAGAAATCCTTCTCGATGAAGGCGGGGACGTAGAGCTAGGGGCTCTAACCTCGAAACATATCTTTGTGTTTGCGTTTGATCCATTGTCTCTCTAATTCTTTCTCTTATATTTGTGCAAAGCATCATTCTTCATTCATATCATTCATATTGCTTGTGTTGCCTTGCATCTTTCATATTGTTGTATATCCATTATATGCTTGGCTTGTTTGTGTGTGCCTCACTTGTACTTAACCACAAGAGCTTCATATAGCACCTCAGCCCATATCTAGGGGAATCAAGAGGAGTTAGTCCAAAGCCCTTCACGTGGAATTCGGCTACACTTGTGTGTTGTACTAAGTGTGTTGCAAATAGTTTTTAAGCTTCCGCATTTAGCGCACTTAGTTTCTAGATTGGCATTTACACCTATTCACCCCCCTCTAGGTGTTTTCAATTGGTATTAGAGCCTACACTCCTGATACTTAGGCTTAACATCCTAGGAGTGAGATCTTGGTTTGCTAGTCTACATTTGCATTTGCTTGTTTGCACACATTTAGGTTGGACCCATGGACTTCATGACCCCACCTATGTATGATGCTTCCAACATTCTTGTTTGGAAGACTAGGATGTCCATATACCTCTAAACCCTAGGTTATAAGGTTCACCTTGCTATTACCAAGGAATCCTTCCTTAGTGATAGTAAGCATATAGGGGCCAATGCACAAGCCCTTGAGGCTATTAGAAGCACATTTCCTAAAGAATATCTTTTACTTGCTTCTAACTTTGATTCCGCATTTGCAGTGTGGAATATGTTGACAACCACCACCACCTCCAAGCTTCAAGTGCCAATTCAACAAGAGGAGGAGTCTAGTGGAGAATCCGACTCACAATGCTACATGATCCAAGGAATGACTCCCTTGAGGTACAATTGGAATCTCAACTAGATAGTTTTCGATGCTAGTTCTTCATGTGATGATTATGATGCCCATGCCTTAAATGAAGAACTTTCCATTGTTTGCGAAAAATTAATAGAAAAATATAAGGTTTTGAAAAAGAAAAGTCTAGGCCTTGAAAAAGAAAATAAAAGTTTGCATTCTAGACTTAACAATGTTTTGCAAGAGAAGGTTGAGGTCTATAATGAAAGGGATTCATTGAGATCTCAATTAGAAATTGCACTTAAAGAAAATGAGTTTTTAAAATCTAAAAATGATTGCCATGTTGTTTTGAAAATAATGAGGTTTTATCTTCCAAAGTAGATTCTATTTTAGAGATAACAATATCTTGAAAAATGAAATTGATTTTATCTCAAAAGAATTAGAAATTTGTTTAAAGAAAAAATAAATCTTTGAAAAATGATTTAGATTCACATGTTTGCCATGCTAGGGTAGTTTTACTTAGATCACCCATTGCATGCCACACTTTTTCTTTAATTAACAATGACATATCCATGCTTAAGAAGAGTGTAGATTGTTTGGGCTCCACCTTGAGCCAATGTGCCAAGAGTCATACACGTTTGGAATCTTTGTTTCGAAAGAAACAAGTTCCATCTATTATGCATGCACACTCCCCACGGCATACACATGCTCCTCACGGACACTATCACACTATATATGCTCATGTGTACACTTGTACACATTGTGGACGTAAGGGCCACCTTGCTAAATTTTGCTTTGATAGATTACATGATGTAAATTTAGCAAAGAATTTTGTTTGGGTTAGAGAAGATACTAACCCTAATGGACCCAATAAGATATGGGTACCAAAGACCACCCCTCTTGTTTATGATCTAGGTGTGGGCTCTCACATGACGTGAGAGTGAAGGTACCTTAGAGTGAATGCGTTCCATACTTAAAGGAAACATTTTGGATGCATCACTTTCAAGGGAAGTTTGGTGGAGATGACCACCATATTTTGGAGATAAGGAAAGTTGCCTTCTAGGTTTTGGTAACGATTCCTAACTCCTTATTTATGTTTGCATGCTTTCCATATTTATCATTTATAGCATGTTTTATTGTTTTGAGATTATTATGAAAATGCCATGATTATTAGACCATTGACATGCATGTATAGCCTTTGAGACACCCATGCTTATATGGACCCATTTTTAGTGTTCTCACCATTTGTTTAGCTATCATGTTATCATAGGTTTAATAACATGTGAATTTACATAATAATCATGTTTATGTTTTTCATGTTGATTTACATCTTGTTTTATGCCTAATGATTTGATTACATGTTTATATGTTAGTTTTCATTAAGACTAGGTATATATTTGTACATATAGTGGGACACAAATAAATCTATATATGTTTGTGCTTGAATGCTTATTTGTTCTCATTAGATGTGCTAGTATAGTCTAGTTTTGATGATCCATGCATTTTAAACTTGTATTCCCATTCTTGAATTTGTTTTATATGTTTAACTTCATGTATATGTCCATTTTATCCAAATTATTGTTATACATATACATCCTTTGAGTCACGTGCCTTCATGCATATATCTTTGTGGACTCTTTGTGTTTGGATATGTATGTATACTTTAGTTTGTATAAAACATACATATACCTTGAGGATTAAATAAGTTTTAATGATTTTCATGTTTTCATGTTTCAAGGAATATTGAGCTTAAATGTCTATCTTTCATGATTGTGATCTTCACATCTTATTTGTACACTCACATTTATTATTTACTCATGTTTTGTTTTCATGAGTCATATTTATACTTAATTGACTTGAGTGTTTTGATATCATGTGGATTTCTTATTTCATGAAAAACTATTTTGTTTTATTCCTTGCTTGAAGGATTTCGTACTAGTTTACAAATTTTTCATATAACTAGTTGCGATATTCTTCATATGGTAGAGTTTTCAAACATACTTCAATTTTTAAACCTATTTTTGAAAACCCCTACCATCCAAGGGCGGTTGGTCGGGAGACCATGCCTCATGTATGCTTTATATTGAAAATCATTTTAAACTTGAACATGGTTGGGTGGTAGTTATATGAGATATACACTTGATCTTATTGTTGTTTCAATTGGTATCATTGAATTCTTTCAATTGGTATCAATCTTGACATTTCTTGTATACTCATATATGTTTGTATGTATGTATGCTTTCACTTCATATAGTATCAATTTCGATTGGTATCTAATTTTCATACATATATATTTTTTTATGCTAAGCTTGAGCTTCAACTTTGTTTCAATTGATTCAATTTTCAATTGGTATCTTATTTCAAGCTTATGCATGTGTTTTGTTGGTATTTCATAAAGAGGGAGAAAATTCGATTTTCATATTTCAATTGGTATTTGTATCTCCACTCCCTAGCTTTATGATAGAAAATAAAAATTTAAATTGATATCATATGCTTAAAAAGAAAAATACTCTCTTTTGATATCAAAATGTTTACTTGAATGTTTTAAAATTTGGTATCTCAAAATTTTGTTTAAAGAAAAAAAATTCAAAAGTTTTGATTTGTATTGCCTATATGCAAGGAGAGCTTAACATCTCTTCTACATATAGATTCATGATGAGTGTATCTTGTATTGAAAAGCTTGACAATCTCTTCTTTATGTGGTACACGTGTGTAGGGGGAGCTTCACATCTCCTCTTATGCATTGCATAGTATATGTTATGTGAATTAGGGCTTGTCATCCCTCCTTCATGTAATGTATCTATGTAGGGAAGCTTCACATCTTCCTCTTCATGAATGTATATCGCATATACTATTTATCTATTGATCTATGTTTACTTTCAATTGGTATCAAGATATTACTTTGACATATTTTCTATTGATACCTTAATTGATTGTCACCCCTATTTGGTTTTGTTTTTGTTTTAGACAAAAAGGGGGAGAACATTGTCTTTATTTACCCTTATTGATGATTGTTTCTTTGTAATAAAAAGGGGGAGATAATTTTGTTTTGTTTTGATTGTTTACCCCTTTGTTGATGATTGACAAAAAGGGGGAGAATTATTTGAGAGTTTAACATGCATATATAGAGAAGATATTTTTAATATGCATGATTGGTACATGTTTTATATATGCATATTTATGTTTTGCATATATTAAGTTTAATTTAGTTTAATTTTAATTGGTATCTAGAGCATGTTTTGTTTTTGAACATTTCATTGGTATCTAGAGCCTTTTATTGTTTATGCACATATATGCATTTATGTTTTAAGAGCCTTCATTGCATATTCATTATGTTTATTTGTTTATGCATCAGTTAAGGGGGAGCTTCCTTGAAGCTTAACTTTAATCCATGCATATATAGCTCCATGAGTTTTGTCATCATCAAAAAGGGGGAGATTGTTGGCCCGAAGGCCTTCCACCCTAGTTTTGATGATGATTAACTCATGTAGTTATGTTTACTAATAATCTTGTGATTTTAGTTACAGATCATTAATCAAGATATTAGTTGGTGATTGCTTCAAAAAGAGAAGTTTGGAAGCCTTCACTTGGTGATTCCCGTGCCCGAGCATCAAGATCATACCTTTGCACTCGGAGGATCACGTTTGGGACCAAGCCGACTTGAAGATGGAAGATCATCAAAAAGACTTAGGTATCCATAATTTAGTGTGTTTTAGATCCATGTGTAAAGCTTAGAATAGTTGATATGCTCAAGTTCACAACACACACAAGATTTATGTTTTGGATTTGGTTTTCATGAATAGTAGATCAAAACAAGTTTAAATGGTTTTTATGTATATTAGATGTGTTCAATATACATACATGCTTCATATCTTATTCAAACTTATTTTGATATGTCTATTCATGAGTTTTAGGAAAAATCAGATTTCCTATTGAAAAATTCAAGTTTGATAAAATACAAGTTTTAGTTTTTGATAAAATTTGCAAGACACAAAAATGATTCAATATGCTTGATATTAGTCTTGAAATTTTTATCACAAGTTTATGTTTCAATATAAAATATTAAAACAAGTTTTATAAATTTTAGAAGAGATAAAAGAATTTCTAAAATATTTTTAAACCTGTTTTTCTGACCCAGAATGTGGCTGACAGGCCAGGTCGGTCGACCGCACCAAAGGCCGGTCGACCGTTACGGTCGACCGACGTGCACAACCTTGTGCACGTCTGGCAAACACTGGGCCGGCCGACCGGGCGGTCGACCGGACCAAAGAGCTCTGCTCTCTGTATCTGGGCGGTCGGCCGGGATGGCCCAACGGTCATATTTATGATCGTTGGCGGTCGATCGGGCGGTCGACCGCACGCCTGTCAGGCTGCCAGATCAGCCTAACGGCTAGTTTTCTGTTTGGGCTATAAATACCCCATCTCTTTGGGGATTTTGATAAGACTTTTGACAAGAAAAATTCTAGAGTTTCTCTAGTGTTTAAAACAAGTTTTCAAAAGTGTTTTTGGGCTTTTAACTTCCAAATTGGTTTTGTGTTTTAGGGTTTGGGAAAATCAAAGAAAATAGAAATTTGGGAGAGTTGTTTTGTTCTTCAATTCTATCATTTACAAAGAGTTTTCCCAAGTGTTTTCTTTGAGTTCTTGTTTTCCAAACACCTAGTTTTCCACACTTGAGCTATCATACTATCCTATTCTATTAGGATCTTGTTTTGTGGAAAAAGAGAGATTGTTTGTGGTTGAAAGAAACCACTAGTTGTAAACCCTCCTTTATTTGTGTATCCCTCTTGGTAGAGGTTGATCGGAGTGGTGTTTGTATCCATCTTCGGTAGAGGTGATTGTGGTTGTTTGGCTACGGGCCTACCCCTCGATTGTGAGGCGGTGTTTGAGAGAGGAGTTCGGTACTCCCTTATTGTAAAAATCCTTCTCGGTGAAGGTTCCCTCGGTGGGAGTCCTCGGTGGACAAGATAGTGGATTAGAAATCCTTCTCGGTGAAGGCGGGGACGTAGAGCTAGGGGCTCGAACCTCGAAACATATCTTTGTGTTTGTGTTTGATCCATTGTCTCTCTAATTCTCTCTCTTATATTTGTGCAAAGCATCATTCTTCATTCATATCATTCATATTGCTTGTGTTGCCTTGCATCTTTCATATTGTTGTATATCCATTATATGCTTGGGTTGTTTATGTGTGCCTCACTTGTACTCAGTGTTTTAAATGTCAGATATCAGGGAAATGTCGGATGTCGTAATCAGATGTCGGATTTCGGATTTCTGAGATATTTCGGGGCCATTTAGTAAATTTCGGACGTCATGACGAATAACAAATATATACCCTAGATGTCTTAAATAATGTAATTTAAAAATGCTTATCAAGATAATACATACACAACTTATGCAAAATTTATATAAATATGTTTAGGATATGTATAATTAACTTAAACATTTTGCATATATTCACTAATTCATTGTTAAATTTCTCAATTGCTCCAACTTCTAAGACCAATCAACATAATAGGCTTTTCCTAAAATGTCGGCCGACATTTCGGGAAAATGTCGGCTGATATATCGGATTTTTTCCGAAATGTCGGCCGACATTTTCCAAAACACCATTTCAAATGTGGGTGAGAATGTCGTGGCGGTGAGGGCTTGAAAACGAAATGTCGGCCGACATTTCGGAAATGTCGGACGATATTTAAAACACTGCTTGTACTTAACCAGAAGAGCTTCATATAGCACCTCAACCCATATCTAGAGGAATCAAGAGGAGTTAGTCCAGAGCCCTTCACGGGGAATTCGGCTACACTTGTGTGTTGTAATAAGTGTGTTGCAAATAGTTTTTAAGCTTCCACATTTAGCGCACTTAGTTTCTAGATTAGCATTTACACCTATTCACCCCCTCTCTAGGTGTTTTCACATATTAGTTACAAAAACCTACGGTGAATGCAAACCATAAGATCTGAATCTAGACACTCTGATCCCTCCATCCCACCAGTCCTGCCTCACCTCCGAACTCCGAGGATACATTTACAGGAGAACATCTACTAGAAGAAGTCATACACCTTCGAGGATCTCGATATCGGTGAAGAGAAAACCAATAGGCTACACAGACAAGCCAAGAGTCGGAGAGGATGTTTCAACGTTGAACACCTTCTCTTTTTCGCTCCGCGCGACCAAAATGCATCCAAATCGATGCCACCATCCTTCTCCCATTTGCAAGAAGGATGAGATAAACTCTCAGGGAACCCTCAGAGAACAAGGCAGTGACGTCTGACCTTGAAGCCTGCAAGGAACGCAAGAGGATGATGGTATCACATCTTCTCCGAGGTATGATTCAAAGTCGCGGTCTCGGTCACCGACTCGGCGGGCACTGAGACGGATCAGTCGCGACGACTTAGATCAGTCTCGAGCGATATGCGCAAAACGCAACATAGAAAGCTCAAAAAAATTTGAAAAAATCACGACAAATCATAAAAAAATTGTAGACATCAAAATTCATGTATCACATGCCCAAAATAAATTTATTTTGAGGAAATAATTGAAGAAATATGATGATTTGAGAATAAATAAGAAATATGAAAGATTTGATAGAGTAAATATAAAAAACTCAAAACTTAAAAAAAAAATAAAAAGTTAAGATGGGATGGGTAGACAGAAAGAGACAAAAAGAGAGGGAGGTTGGATGAGAGAGATAAAAAGAGGGAGAAGAGAGAACGGAGGGAGGGAGGGGGTAAGAAAGATCAGAGGGGGAAAGGGAGGGAAATCGGGAGAGGGGAGAGATCGGAGGGAGGGAGGGAGAGATCGGAGCCGGCAGCGACAAGAGCATAGGAAAGGAGGGAGAGGGGGAGAGAGATCGGAGGGAGAAAGAGATCACGACGGGAGAGCGACCGGCGGCGGCTGGGACAGGCAACCGGCAGCGACGATCAAGGTAAACTCTCTCCCCTCCCTCCCTCCGATCCGAACTCTCTTTTTTCCCTTTTTATGCATGGACTCGGACCTGACTCGGGTTTGACTCAGCCAAAGCAGTCAAGTCCGACCAAGTTCTCTCGTGACTCGGCCGATTCGGCCAAGTCATGCCCGAGTCATGCAATTTTTGCCACATGTGGTGACACGCGTCTCGTTATCGAATCGACGCTAGCCGTTCCGGAGACGACTCGGTCGAGTCAACTTCGACTCTGCTAAGTCTTCGAACCCTACTCCGAGGTGTTCTAAGGGAGGGCTCTGAACTCCAGGAAGAGAAGTGATTCATCATCACACCCATCCGATGAGCTCCTTCTCCTTTCCCGTACAGGCCATCAGGAAAGAGGCTCCAAGCCTCAAGGTCAAAGCTTGCCCACCCAAGATCGAGCAAGCTGGAAATTATATCACCCGATCAAGTTGAAACAAGTATCTTACTTGTCACCCTCGATGGCGGCACCCTGTCACGACAACTAATGCACCGTAACAGACCCTTCATGCTACTAATGTGATGCAACCAGCCAGACTCCTAGAGAGCAAGAGTCGGTCTTTTTTTCTCCTCATGTCCCCTCCCCTTTTATTTACTCCATCTGATGAAAAGATAGAAAGAAGCATGGCGGACCGCTTAAGGGAGAAGCTGCAACGAAACTAAGTTTTTTGTGGATGATGGAGAATCTTAGAAAAGTTAGAGATGACCTCTTTTTCCCCAGAACTTTCCAACTTTATAGGCGAATTAAGGAGTTCATCATCATCAATATAAGCCTTGGAAACACGGGAGTTCCTGAAAAGTCAGTCCGCGACCCGAGAAGATAGACCAATTGAAGAAATGAGAAACTAATTGTCAACACTATGCCATTATGACACTGGGAATCGAATCGACGATCATAATGACGTGAGGATTTGAATCGACTCCTGATGCGACTAAATAACAACTAGAGGTCAAAGGCGTGGACTCCCCATCAATCCTAAAGATACGCAATAAATGCGCAGAGATATTCTGGAAGGTTATATGTACCAAGCTCCAAAGTTGAAGACAAAAAACTTCTCCCAATTGACTTCGCTTGCCCACTGCCCGTCTGCATGCTCCGACAAGTGCGAAAGCGGATGGGCACCTGTAGTGGTCAAAATTTGACCTCTGTCACGATCGTGATACAGGTCTGGTAACAGGAACATAAACTGCTCTCGAGAACCCATTCTGAAGCCTCCATCACCTCCTATCCGAAGACATCCTTCATCCACAGCTCCGAGACCATACTGCCTACCGGATGCGCTTCGACTCCAATCCAAGAATCTCGTCATGTAGCCGCAACTCCCTCTATCCAGCGGCGGATCGAGATGGATCCTGCAGATTGCGATGGCGGTCGTACAGGACTCTGTAATGACTCTATAGCTCATCAAGTAGTTGGGGATAATGATATATAACCCTCCAGCGTATCAATCCCAACTACCGAGATTTGATCCTAGCAGTTACGAGGATCAGCAAACTCAAACCAGGCGGTGAAATATCTACATCTATCCACATTCATTCCACTGACTCTGTCAAGTATAAATGCATCTCCTTCTCTAACGAGACGGTGGTGCTTCCATAATTCTCAGAGCCCATACCGCATCATACTGGTAGTTTCTCTCTGGCAGTCCACCACCACAATACACCAGCAGTTTCCCTCTGTCTGGTCCCTAATCCCTACGACCTACTGATTCTCACGTCCGAGGGTCTTAGGCCGGTACCACACCGGTGCTCCTAACCTGAAAGGAGTCTTCTCTTTATGTGTGATCTGACAGGTTCGATCGGGGGTGTCCAATTGCTTGTGGCAAAATTTTATCCACCACAGTAGTACAAATTAACAATAGCCGGGCTCGTGCACAATATCGAGTAATCAAGAACCTAAGAGGTGAGGTTTGGAAATTCTGTTCCAATTTCTCTTTATCCCCTTTAAGTCAGTTGCAACGTGCAACTCTTTCAATCTGTCTAGGTATGAGATTCAATTTCGGGCATTTAAACTTTTAGCAAACAAATGACTTATAGAAATGAAGTATAATTTGAATAACACATCATAGAGATTAACGTATTCGATGAAATACAATTTCATTTCAGGGTGATCCATGAACCTCTCCATATCTCTGAATCAGGCAACTTCACAGGCATCAAACTATCAAAGTCCTAAAAAAGGCCATTCTGTCTCACATTTATCATTAGTTTACAAATCTTCACAGACCAGCAGCAGTTTCCGTGATTCACTTCCTAAAGCCCCCATTTTTCCTCTTCATTCCAACCCTCCCACCCCTTTATTTCAGTTCTCACCACGATTAACAACAGCACATTGTGCATCTATGCATTACTAAACAACAACCATTGAACTAATAAACAACTAATAAACCCACAAATTCACCACGAAACAGAAAAACTTTCGAGATTTTAAAGGAAACGAAACTCACCGCATCGGATGTCCACTCCAGAGCTCTCATTGCCAAAAAGCTCCTCAGAAACCCTAGATCGAGAGCGAGATCTCCAGTTCGATTGAGAAAGAGAAAAAGAGATGGGACTCTCAAAAGAAGAAAGAGATTTCCCCCCTCTTTTTCGACAATGTGAGAGAGAGCGAGAGAGCGGGGGGGCGGTGTTCTGACCGCGGGAGTTGCGGGGAAGAAGGGAGTCGGAGCACCGGGGACACGGCGGTGGGGAAACCGCCGCCTCGGTGGACGGGGTGATGTTGGCGTGTGAGGGGGAGGTGTAAAAGAGAGCGGAGTACGGGACTCGGAAGCCGGACTGATTGTCCCTGCGAGTCTGAGACTGAGACGCAGACTCGGCACTGACAACGAGATAGATCTACGTCATCTTCTTTAATTTTATTTTATGCGGAGATTTGACTGATAAGTACTCAGACCACCACGCTTTGAAAGTTTGACCCTGCTTTCTATATTTGGAAATTTCGCATTTAATTAATTAAACTTTTTGCAAATTCATTTTTTAAAATGTAATTGATCTGTTATTTTACCTAAATTATCATTCTAATATGCAAAACAGCTCAACTTCTAGCATTACCTACACAAATAATATTGGTAATTTTGACATTTATTAATTAACAATTGATATATTAATTAAATTATATATGAGGAAAATGAGACATTTGGATGATGCCGTACACATGTGACCCATAACCAATAATTTGTCTCGGCCCCACTTTTGTGTTTGTTCTGTCGGTGTTATTATTATTAAGAAAATTTATTTTATTGAATCTGGCAAAGGTTAGCCTTCACCAAAATTTTATCAAGGTTTCTTCAAAATTATCTCTTGTTGGAGCACAAAAATCAAACTATCTCAAAATATTTAACAAAAACGTAATAAAACATAGAGAAAACGCTTCTTGGCAATCCAAAAATAGATTTGTCTCTTTATTTGACATTGGTAAGAATTCTTAAAATTCGATAATTTGGTCACTCAATTTATATTTTTAAAGTTTAGGTCACGGAGTTCACTCTTAATTGTCTTCTTGATAAATGAAATTTCGGTTAAATTGCATAAAATTCCCTTGTACTATTGGGGGTATTGCATGAACAAACCTGCATTTTTCCTCCCTGAGGGGTGACACCGTTCACAACTCTGTTAATTTGGGTCACGTGCTCGTCATGTGACTTCTCAGCTAGCTGAATTAATCAATAACCAGTAATTGCTTTAACCCCTTCAATTTATCCAAAATATTAATGAAATAATCCTACCAGCATTTGTTGGGGGAAAATAAAGAAAAAGGGAAGATCACTATAATATCCTGCTTGTTAGAAGTAGCCCTTGAAGGACGAAGAGCGAAAAAAAAGCAGAGGAAGGAATTCTGATCGATCTAGCCTGAAGACACGAAGGCGGAACAGGAGGAAGAATTATCATCTGAACCTACAACAACCGACAGCCACTATCGGCGCGAAGGCAGCGACTGGTTGAAAAAATGGTAAATATAGGTAAAAATTTTGAGGATTTTTTTGTGGGATGTTTGGTTCTAGGTTTTCTGTGCAGAAGATATATAAATGGGACTTGTTAAATTTGTTGTTTGGTTGTAAGGTTTCTGAAAATTGGGACGAGAATTTTTTGGATAAGTTTATTTGGAGTTTTGTTGTTGAAGAAAACATATGAAGAATGAGAGATGAGAGGGAGACTATGGTCAATGGTCTTCTTTTATATGCTCCAATTTGAACGACACAGTACTTTATTTGTGGTTCAGAGGTAGTCTTAGTGTGGTCCCGATTGTCTTTTGATGGAAAGACTGCCAAAATGACTTGTTAAAGGGAATAAAATAGTTACACGTAGATGATTAGTCATTCATATTAGTCCTTTAATTTTGATTATTTGGATTGTTAATTTCTTAATTGAAATAATTATTGGTCAGCTAATTATTTAATTTTGTGTTTTAAGGGTTAATATGGATTGGTCGTACATATTTTATGATAATTGTTCACATCTCTAAGTTTTATTTCTTTCTTTGCTATTATTTTGTATGGACAATATCAATTAGAGGTACATCATGGTGAAACTTTTCAGTATATTCCTCAACTCATTTACAGTGGTGGAACATTAGATTATGTTGACTATGTAATACTGAGTTCTTTAGATGGAGTGAAGAGATGTTAAAGGACTTACTACAAAGAGTATATGCGAGACTTAGACACTTCCCTTAAGACTCAATACAATGATGCATCAGTTGAGATGATGTTCAAAGCATAGGGAAAAGGAGTTTGATCCATATGTATGTTGAGCTCTCCACCAATCACAGAATATTCTCAGAGTACTGCAAACACATATGGTATACAAGAGAGCTTCTCAACTGCATATCCAGAGTTTGAAGCCAATTCAAATGAAGCCCTTTCAATAGAAGGCCATTCAAATGAAGCTCATTCAAATGTAGCCCAAAGTGAAGAAGGTGTGGAAGTGATTGATTTGGATTCACTTCCTAATAACGGTGGATGTCAGGAAAACATCAAGAGTAAGTTAATGGCTGCACCTGTATGAGGGGATGTATCAGAAGGGGAAAGCAAGGAAGAAAGCAGCTGATGAATACCCAAATGTAGGCAGTGGAGGAGACACTACTCAAAGTTGAGATGTGGTTGGTGCTCAATTCTGAAAATTAAAATTTCTTTTCTTAACATGTTTGCATAATGTATGTTTAAAATTAGGGACCATTTCTGAAGAAGCAACACATCAGCAAGAGATTGGATTTATTACAAATGAAGGAATTGAAGGAAGGATTATTTCTCAAATGGCAACTGCTAATCAAGTGAAATTGGGAGAGAGTAGCAAAATCTCTGCAATTATGGCCGGCACTCAAGTTGACATGAACGTTACGTACATCCCATCACATTCACAAATTGAATGAATACCAACAACCAAGAACATGCCTACATAGGATTGCAAACCTCTGCAAACATGGAGAGAGGATCAAGAGAGAGGGGTAGAGTCGGGCAAATACCTAACATTCTGTTGGCATTACTCTCAATTTAAGTTTCAACATATATGATTAACCATTATGTATGTAATTCAAGCTGGTACATCTTCAAGAGGGAGGGGTAGAGCCAGGGTATCTAAATGGCCAACTGGCTATGGGCACTTATACCAACTGGAAGTTTATTTCTTGGTATTTTTAATTCTTATTTCAGTTCATAGATAAATGCTATCAATTCTGAAATAGAAATATTGCAGGAACTAACTCCAGTAGTTAGATCCCCTTGGTATCCCAGTGGGGGTGGAAGCACCAGCGACGCAATGTCAGAACTGAGGTCATGTTTTTACACCAATTGGGAGAGGATGAAGCCTTGGTGGTGGGCAATTTGTTAGACATGTAAGTATTATATCACCAACTGTAAACTTGAATGATTATAAAATTTGTTGACAATTTCTATATCATAGATTTACAGGCAACAAAGCCTTTATCCCTATCAGACTAATGAGACCAGTTGCATCAACACAGGGAACAACATCTCAGATGGGACATAGCACTCAATAATCCAATGTTGGATATCAATGAGAAGGATATGAAGCAATTAAGGGCATTTTGAAGCAATCTAACTTGAAGCAAGATGAAGCACTTTTGCAGGACCAATATGAATCACTTTGCAAAATATGGAGCAATTCAGGAAATTTTGCAGAACAGTTTCAGAATATGAAGCTTTAGTGGATTTGGATTTTTTTTCTTTTGGGAACTAACTTGGATGTTAAAGTTATCAACAACCATAAACCTGGAATATTATATACTTGCTTATAATATTTTGGGATCAAGTGTATTTAGAATGTTATGTATTAGTGCACAAAATCATATATCTGGAGTATTATGTTAAAGTTGTCAAAAATAATGTACATGGAATATTAAGTAATCTGGAATGTTATCTATCTGTCCAAATTTCTGTTTTGTGTATGCATATGTCTGAAGATGTTAAGTACTGCATCAAAATGCCTTATGTCTGCATCGAATTGCCATCAAATTACCATTTGTTTATGCATATGTTTGTGTTTTTTTACTTCAGTTGATCTAACAACACTCAACAGCCATCAAATCTTATTCACTCCATCAAATTGCCTAATATATAGCTGTTGTGATTGCTGGGTGATGTTATTTATATATGATACTATCATATACAACAAAGAAGAAAGGATATCAAGGATAATTTCTATATCAAAAGAAACAAGAAGAACAAAGATGATGTGGGTGGTAATTAAATAGGAAGAGGGATCAGTTAAAGTTAGATAATTAGTAATTATTGATTAATTCAGCTAGCTGAGATAATTAAAGGGGTTACTTGACTAGCACATCACCCAAACTAACAGAGTTGTGGATGGCGTCGCCCCACACCCCACCCCCCCACCCGGGGTTCAATTTACCCTAAAATTTATATAAGACAATAAATAAAATAAAAGTAGAAAAAAGCAGTTAAGCAAGATTGGGTCACCAAATGCACGTTTGTCTGCCTTTTGTAGGTAGAGGATACAGTAGATTATGTTGGATGCTTTAGCTGGCAAAAGCCGGCCGTCACGGGCCTTGAAGCCCTAACAATTTTATATTGAAAGCAGCCGTAACTTTTAATCTCAGAATGTGATTCATTTATTTGTTAAGTACTTTTGTTGTCGGGTGATGATGCTATCTTCATCTTTTTTTAGTTTGCAGTGCAACAATCAGAAGATAATTTTATCAGATGATCTGTTCTTTTTGTTAGCTGATAATGAAATTTTATAATAGAGGAGGCTTGGTCAATGATTTGTAGCATGTAGGTGTGGGCGATTTAAGTGGGAGGTGCCAGCTGGAAGATAAGTTGGAATTTAGTATGGAGATTTGGAATATGGGAGGCCCTTTCACTTGTCCAATAGCGCTAATGATGATTACTATGGTGGTAATGATGATTTATATTAGCTTTTAGAGGATTTTGTTGTCTGAACACAAAACATTATAGCTTTTGATTGAAGTGATAGAACCTAGTTCAATGAACTTGCTAGCCAATTACAACGCAATGAGACTCAAGATTGCTTTTGCCGCTGTTTCTTGCAGAGATTTCCTCATAAAAGCTGCAACTTCGTACTCAATTTTGAAGCTCAAGTTTACAGTTTACACAAAATTTGGGACTCAAGTTTGCAAACACGAGACTGCTACGAACAAAAGAAACAGAGCAAGGGGGGCACATGAGAGAGATTTGAGAATTTACATGTCCAGCAAATACACACACCTCAATTTATTTTGCAGTATAACATGGAAATATTCAAAGACGATCCAACATTTAGTGTTTGTGCATGTATTATGAGCAAAATGGGAACGGCCTCTTGTACAGATATCATGCTGAACATTTGAGCAAATGTGGTTGGTCATGCTCAAATTGAGAGGGAGAGCAGTATTCGTCGCATATTGGAGAAAATAAAGAAGCTCCCATAATCATAGTCTAATACTGTTGTCTCTGTGGACTCGCTCTGTTCACCACTAAGAATTGCAAGCCTTTTGTAGAGCATCATAAACATTATCGAGAGTTACTTCTTGTACAAGTACAACCTTTTCCCTTGACTTGGAGCCAGAACTAATAGACACTTGCCTTTTCTTCACTCCTAACACCTGCATGTTGGAAGATGGTTGAGTAACTCGTGTTGCTGATTTGGATAAACATCATAAGAGAAGGAGCAAGCAAAATATAAAAGATTCAATTGAGGTTGGACTATCCCCAAAGTGCTAAAAAAGCATGAATATGCAACTGTATGTTATCATTCGTTTCTTGGGGCCCTTTTCTCGCTAACTTAGTACAGGTTCACATTTATTTGTCAAGCCGGGTTTTTATCATCAGAACTGACAAATCCTAGTATTAACATTACTACTACTACTTACCAATCCACACACACACACACACACACACACAGGCCATCTAGGATCCTGCATACCCCAACCCTTGCTACCTGAGCTAGGCCTCAGAGGCGAGGGGTTGGGATTAGAGATGATACTTGAGAATTACAGGTGGTCAATATGGATATATAAATTCGAGTAAAGACGAGAAGAAAGTGAGTTAGAGGCGTCTCGAGTTGGTAAATGGTGTCAAGATAATAGAGGGTCTAGATGGTAGAAACTAGAAACTATGAACAAAAGGGTGGACCAAGAAAATAGTCAAAATCATTTTATTTATAGAAAATTGGAAAAGCAGACTCTGGATTGTGTAAAACCAACCATTTGATTAAGTCTTATTTACAGAAAAGTAACCTGATATTTCCTTCCTCCATTGGAACTTACATCAAGTCCTGGTTGTCTCTAGTCATAACTTACCCAAACCCTTTTTCCCAATTCCGTCTCAAAATCCCCATATCCTCTTGATATGGGTTCAAAAAATCAAATAGAGTTTGTTGTTAGAAAGATAGTTTTAGGGATGATTTTCTAATTAGATGAAAATACAGAATGATGGGTTCAAGGTTTTCAGGGGCTGTTTGGATGCCGGAAGTGGATGGAAGTGGGAAGTGGGATTCTTTTTCTTTTAGAAAATGAGAATTTGTGTTTCTTTTCTGGCATTTGGATGGTAGTCGGGAAGTGTAATTGGAAAAGTGTAATATTTTTTCGGGTGTTTGGTTGTAATGTAGAAGTGGAAGTGGAAAGGTTGATCACAAAGTTGACCTTAAAATAATATTAAAATAAAAATCAATTATGAGAAAAATTGGCCTACAATTAAGAATTACATGACCATAAAATTAACTGTTTTGAGCTACAACTTATTACAAATGAGATTTACATAACTACAAAATTAACTGTAGCACCTTGAAAGTGAGGAAATTGTTGTGTAAAAGAGAGAAGAGAAAAAAAAAAAGGTTTTTCTATTTTCTTCCGATGTTTGGATGGACAGCGGAAGTGAGAAATAAAACTTCCCACTTCCTCACTTCCGCAAATTGGCCTGTAATTGGAATTATGTTTAGATTCAAGGAAGTGGGCGGAAGTGAGGAAGTGGGAAGTTCTATTTCTCACTTCTGCTGTCCATCCAAACATCGGAAGAAAAATAGAAAACCCCCTTTTTCTTTTCTCTTCTCTCTTTTACACAACAATTTCCTCACTTTCAAGGTGCTACAGTTAATTTTGTAGTCATGTAAATCTCATTTGTAATAAGTTGTAGCTCAAAACAGTTAATTTTGTGGTCATGTAATTCTTAATCGCAGGCCAATTTTTTTCATAATTGATTTTATTTTAATATTATTTTAAGGTCAACTTTGTGGTCAAACTTTCCACTTCCACTTCCACATTACCAACCAAACACCGGAAAAAACATTACACTTTTCCAATTACACTTCCCAACTACCATTAAATGCCAAAAAAGAAACACAAATTCTCATTTTCCAAAAGGAAAAGAATCCTACTTCTCACTTCCTCACTTCCACCCACTTCCGGGCATCCAAACAGCCCCTAAGATCTAATAGGACTCGGTCTTTTCTTTACCCATAAGAGAGAGTGTGAACAAGCCCAATCCTAATTTCCTTACGCTTATTAATGATTAGGTCCTAGTTCTTAATCATCAAATCCATTAACCACAACCACGATTCGAAGACTCAGCCGTATCCGTCTCAGCACCCGCCGAGACGAGTCCGAGACCCGATTTGAAGGATCCACTCAGAAACAACCGAATCGGTCTTGACTCGGAGTTGACTCGGCCGAATCGGTCGAGTCACGATACGACTCAGACTGACTCGGCCGATTCGACTGAGTCAGCTCCGAGTCAAAGCCGATTCAATTAAAAAAAATCAAACTTACCTGGGATATAAAGCTCCCCCGCCTTTGCCACCTACCCGCTTGTCGTCGCCGCCTGCGCAGCCCGATCTCTCCCCCGCCTTTGCCACCTACCCGCTTGCCGTCGCCGCCTGCGCAGCCCGATCTCTCCCCCGCCTTTGCCGCCTACTCCTACCCGTCGCCGCCGCGAGAGAGAGAGAGAGAGAGGGAGGGAGGGAGACGAGGGAGAGGGAGAGAGACGCGAGGGAGAGGGAGAAAGCCAGAAGGGGAGAGAGAGTAGAGAGAGAAGGGAGAGACGAGAGAGAGGGAGAGAGCCAAAGGGAGGGAAAGATCGGGTGATCTCACCCGATCTCTCTCCCCTTTATCCTTTTGCTTTTTTTTGTTTTTTAATTTTTGGGTTTTTTATATTTAACCCCTCAAATCTTTTATATTTCTGAATTTACTTTCAAATCATCATATTTTCCCAATTACCCCGACAAAACAAACTTGTTTTAGACATGTGATATATGATTCTGATGTCTACATTTTTTATGATTTGTCATGTTTTTTCATAATTTTTTTTATCTTTCTATGTAGCGTTTTGCGCGTATCGTCCGAGTCCGATCCGAGTCGCCAAGACCGATCCGTCCCGTTGCCGGCCGAGTCGGCGGCAGAGACCGCGACTTCGAACCATGACCACAACCCATCAGAAAGAAAAAGCAAACACTTAATGATGGGAATTACTAGTTTTCTTTTAAGGCTCTTTTACTATTAATTTTACGCCAGGCTCATTTTTCCTCTTTATTTGCCTCATATCAGTTATGATGGGAGTTGGCATTTGTACGAGGCCTATATAAGGCCAAGACTTGCAATTGTTTGGGTAGTTCAGTTATTTTGAGAATTAAACTTTTGTATTGCAAATATTGCTGCGTAAGAATCTTGGCATAGTGAAGTGCTGATTGAGAGAGGATCTCCTTAGTGTTGAAGCCAAAATCAATCATTATCTCCAAATCCTAATTTCTTTTTCCTTTTCTTCTTTGATTCTCGTTCTACATCAGTTTGGTATCAGAGCTAAATTCTACTTTTTCTCCCTCATTCCACAAAATTCTATTGTTCTTCATCTCCCTCCCTTTCTTCACCTGTAACCCAACCCCAAACCCTAAGATCTATTGTTCTTCTGAAATCACCTAGAGGGGGGTGAATAGGTGATAATGTTAATCTAGAAACTAAATGCGGAAGCTAAAACAAATTTTGCAACACATTTAATACAACAAACAAGTGTAGCCGAATTCCCCGTGAAAGGCTCTGGACTAACTCCTCTTGATTCCCCTAGATAAGGGTTGAGGTGCTATATGAAGCTCTTGTGGTTAAGTATAAGTGAGGCACACAAACACAAGCCAAGCATATAATGGATATATAGCAATATGAAAGATGCAAAGCACAAATGCAAGCAAGTATGAATGATATGGCAATATGAATAATGCTATGCACAGCACAAATAAAGAGAGAGGGTTAAGAGACAATGGATCAAACGCAAACACAAAGATATGTTTCGAGGTTCGAGCCCCTAGCTCTACGTCCCCGCCTTCACCGAGAAGGATTTCTAATCCATTATCTTGTCCACCGAGGACTCCCACCGAGGGAACCTCCACCGAGGAGGATTTGTACAATAAGGGAGTACCGAACTCCTCTCTCAAACACTGCCTCACAACCGAGGGGTAGGCCCGTAGCCAAACAACAACCAACACCTCTACCGAAGAGGGTTACAAACCAAACTCCACCTCACAATAGAGGGAGCAAACACAAACCTCAACCTCTACTAAAGAGGGAGCAAACCAATCACCCGATCAACCTCTACCAAAGAGGGATACAACAAAAGCAAGGGTGTTTACAACTTGGAGGCCCAATCAACCTCAAACACTTTCCTTTTCCACAAAACAAGATCCTAATAGAGTAGGATAGAAGATATAGCTCAAGTGGAAAAACTAGGTGTTTGGAAAACAAAACTCAAAGAAATAATCTTGGGAAAACTCTTGAAGATAATAGAAATGAAGAACAAACACAAATCTCCCAAAATACTATTTTCTTTGATTTTTCCAAAACCTAAAACAAATAAGATTGATCTTTTTGGCACAAAACTCTTTTGAAAACTTGTTTAAAACAATAGAGAAAGTCTGAAAATTTTGGCTCTAAAAATCTTATCCAAAACCCTAAAGAGATGGAGTATTTATAGCCCAAACAGAAAACTAGCCGTTAGGCTGATCTGTCAGCCTGACAGGCCTGCGGTCGACCGGTCGGTCGACCGCCAACGGTCATAAATATGACCGTTGGGGCTTCCGGTCGACCGCCCGGTCGACCGCCCAGATACAGAGAGCAAGGCTCTCTGGTCCGGTCGACCGGCCCATGTGTCTGCCAGACGTGCACAAGGTTGTGCACGTCGGTCGACCGCTCGGTCGACCGGCCCTTGGTTCGGTCGACCGTGCGGTCGGCCGACCTGGCCTGTCAGTCACTGTTCTGGGTCAGAAACTAGGGTTAAAAATATTTCTAAAATTCTTTAAAAACTTCTAAAAATCCCCAAAAATAGTTTTACCATTTTGCATTGATATATAAACTTGTGATAAATATTTCAACTCAAATATCAAGCATATGAAACCATTTTTGTGTTTTATCATTTTTACCAAAAACCAAAACTAGTATTTTGTCAAACTTGGATTTTTCAATAGGAAATCTGATTTTACCTAAAACTCATTGAAATACAAAAACATGATATTTAAACACATTGAAGCATGTTGCATATGGACATAAGTCCAATATACATGAAACATATATATCATAGTTTTTGTCTTTAAATCCAAAAATATGTTTTGTTAAAAATACCAAAACATAAAACTACATGAATAGGTATGTCAAACAAAGTTTGTATAAGTCATGTAAGCATGTATGTATATAGAGCACATCTAATATACATAAAAACAAAGTAAACTTGTTTTGATCAATCTATTCATGAAAACCAAATCCAAACATAAAACGTGTGTGTTGTGCACTTGAGCATATCAACTATTCTTATCTTTACACATGGATCTAAACACACTAAACTATGGATACCTAAGTCTTCTTGACGATCTTCATCTTCAAGTCGACCCGATCCAAACCGTGATCCACGAGCTAGGCTATGTAAGATTTTGATGCTCGGGCCCTGGAATCACCATGTGAAAGCTTCCAAACTCCTCTTTTTGAAGCAATCACCAACTAATATCTTGTTACATGATCTGAAACTAAAATCATAAGATTATTAGTAAACATAACTACATGAGTTAATCATCATCAAAACTAGAGTGGAAGGCCTCTGGGCCAACAATCTCCCCCTTTTTGATTATGACAAAACTCATGGAGTTATATATGCATGGAGTAAAGTTAAGCTTCAAAGAAGCTCCCCCTTAACTCATGCATAAACAAATAAACAATAAATATGCAATGAATGACAATGCATAATCATGCATAAACAATAAAAGGCTCTAGATACCAATGAAATTTTCAAAAACAAATAAACATGCTCTAGATACCAATTAAAACATCTAAATACCAATTAAACTAATATATGCAAAAACATAAATATGCATATATAAAACTTCTCAAATAATTCTCCCCCTTTTTGTCAATCATCAATAAAGGGGTAAAAAAACCAAAACCAAATCAATAAATTTTTTTTCACCCCCCTTTTGTCTAAAACAAAAAATATCAATATAGGGGTGACAATCAATTAAGATATCAATTGAAAATATGTCAAAGTAGCATCTTGATACCAATTGAAAGTAAACATAAATCAATCAACAAATGGTATATGCGATATACATTCATGAAGAGGAAGATGTGAAGCTTCCCTATATAGATACATTACATGAAGGAGGGATGACAAGCCCTAATTCACATAACGTACACTATGTAATGCATAAGAGGAGATGTGAAGCTCCTCCTACACACGTGTACCACATAAAGAAGAGATGTCAAGCTCCTTAATACAAGATACACTCAACATGAATCTATATGTAGAAGAGATGTTAAGCTCTCCTTGCATATAGGCAATACAAATCAAAACTTTTGTATTTATATTTAAACAAAATTTTGAGATACCAATTTAAAACATTCAAATAAACATCTTGATATCAAAAGAGAGTATTTTTCTTTTTAAGCCATATAAACAATTTTGATTGTGATATCATATACTTAAAATAAACATCAAATTTCCAATCATAAAGTGTGGAAGTGGAAACAAGATACTAATTGTAATACAAAATCAAATTTTCTCCCCCTTTATGAAATTCCAACTAAAACAATGCGTAGGCTCGAAATAAGATACCATTGAAAATTGAATCAATTGAAACAAAGTTGAAACTCGAGCTTTAGCATAAACAAAATTTTTTGCTTAAAGATATAGGGATATAATAAGCACAAATAAAACATATATATGTATGAAAAGTTTAATACCAATCGAAATTGATACTATTGGAATTGAAAAACATACATACATACAAACATATATGAGTATACAAGAAAGGTCAAAATTGATACCAATTGAAAGAATCCAATGATACCAATTGAAATAACAATAATATCAAAGTATAACTCATATAACCTATCCTCCCAATCATGTTCAAGTTTAAAATGATTTTCACTATAAAGCATACATGAGCATGATCTCCCATCCAACCACCCTCGGATGGTAGGGGTTTTCAAAAAATAGATTTAAAAATAAAGTGTGTTTGAAAACTCTACCATATGAAGGACACGAACTAGTTAAAATGAAAATTTATTAACTAGTACGAAATCCTTCAAGCAAGGAATAAACCAAAATATTTTTCATGAAACACAAAATCCACGTGATAATCAACACTCTAAGCCAATTAAGCACAAATATAACTCATGAAAACAAAAACATGAGTAAACAATAAATGTGAGTGTATAAATAAAAGGTGAAGATCATAATCATGAAAATATTCAATTAAGCTCAATATTCCTTGAAACAAGAAAATCATCAAAACTTATTTAATCTTCAAGGTATATGTATGTCTTATACAAACTAAAGTATACATACATATCCAAACATAACGAGTCCACAAATGTATATGCATGAAAGGCACGTGGCTCAAAGGATGTATATGTATAACAATAGTTTAGATAAAATGGACATATACATGAAGTTAAACAAGAAATCATAAAACAAATTCAAAAATGGGAATACAAGTTTAAAATGCATGGATCATCAAAACTAGACTATACTAGCACATCTAATGGGTTCAAATAAGCATTCAAGCTCAAACATATATAGATTTATTTGTAGCCCACTATAGGTACAAATATATACCTAGTTTTAATGAAAACTAACATTTAAACATATAATCAAATCATGAAGCATAAAACAAGACATAAATCAACATGATAAACATAAACATGATTATTATGTAAATTCACATGTTATTAGAGATGATAAACATGATAGCTAAACAAAGGTGAGAACACAAAAATATGATCCATATTAAACATGGGTGTCTCAAAAGGGCTATACATGCATGTCAAGAGTCTAATAATCATGGCATTTTCATAATAAACAACAAAACATGCTACAAATAATGAACATGAAAAGCATGCATAAATAAATAAGGAGTAAGAGACCGTTACCAAAACCTACGAGGCAACTTCTCCTTGTCTCCAAAACATGGTGGTCTTCCCACCAAACCTTCCCTTGAAAGTGATGCATCCAAATAGTCTCCTTTAAGCTCGAAACGCATCCACTCCAAGGTACTGCTACTCTCACGTCATGTGAGAGCCCACACCTACATCATAAACAAGAGGGGTGGTCTTTGATACCCATAACTTTTTGGGTCATGGGGGTTAGTACCATTCCTAACCCAAACAAATTTATTTGCTAAATTACAATCATGTATACGATCAAAACAAAATTTAGCAAGGTGGCACTTACGTCCACAATGTGTACAAGTGTACACATAAGCATACAAGTGATGATGGTGTCCGTGAGGAGCATGTGTATGCCGTGGGGGTGTGCATGAAAAGATGGAACTTGTTTCTTTCGAAACAAAGATTCCAAACGTATATGACCCACAACACATTAGCTTAAAGTGGAGCCCAAACAATCAACACTCTTCTTCAAAACATTTATATCATTATCAATCAAAGAAGAAGTGTGGCATGCAATAGGTGAAGTGTGAGATACTACCCTAGCATGGCAAACATGAGAATCAATTTCATTTTTCAAAGATTTATTTTTATTTAAACAAATTTCTAACTCTTTTGAAGTAAAATCAATTTCTCTTTTTAAAGAATCATTCTCTTTTATAACAAAATCAATTTTTGAAGTTAAAACATTATTTTTATTCAAAACATCATTACAATCATTTTTAGATTTAAAAAATTATTTTCTTTTAGTGCAAGTTCAAGTTGAGATTTCAATGAATCCCTTTCATTAGAAATTTCAACTTTCTCTTGCAAAACAATGTCAAGTCTAGATATCAAATTTTTATTTTCATTTTCAAGGCCTAAACTTTTCTTTTTCAAAATTTTATATTTTTCAAACAATTTTTCACAAACAATAGACAACTCTTCATTCAAAGCATTGGCATCCATATAATCATGATCATCAAGTGAAGAGCTAGCACTATCTAGTTGAGTATCCAAATGTACCTCAAGGGAGTCATTCCCTTGGATCATATAGCATTGTGAGTCGGATTCTCCACTAGTTTCCTCCGGTTGGATTGGCAATTGAAGCTTGGAGGTGGTGGTGGTTGTCAACATGTTCCACACTGCAAATGCGGAATCAAAGTTAGAAGCAAGCATAAGATATTCTTTATTTAATGTGCTTCTAATAGCCTCAAGGGCTAGTGCATTGGCCTCTATATGCTTGCTATCACTAAGGTAGGATTCCTTAATAATGGCAAGGTGAACCTTATATCCTAAGGCTTGTAAATAAACGGACATCCTAGTTTTCCAAACAATGATGTTGGAAGGGTCAAACATAGGTGGGGTCATGAAGTCCATGAGTCCAAACTATATGTGTGCAAACAAGCAAAATGCAAATGATACATTAGCAAACAAGGATCTCACTCCTAGGATGTTAAGCCTAAGTATCAGGAGCGTAGGCTCTGATACCAATTGAAATCACCTAGAGGGGGGGTGAATAGGTGATAATGCTAATCTAGAAACTAAATGCGGAAGCTAAAACAAATTTTGCAACACACTTAATACAACAAACAAGTGTAACCGAATTCCCCGTGAAAAGCTCTGGACTAACTCCTCTTGATTCCCCTAGATAAGGGTTGAGGTGCTATATGAAGCTCTTGTGGTTAAGTATAAGTGAGGCACACAAACACAAGCCAAGCATATAATGGATATATAGCAATATGAAAGATGCAAGGCACAAATGCAAGCAAGTATGAATGATATGGCAATATGAATAATGCTATGCACAACACAAATAAAGAGAGAGGGTTAAGAGACAATGGATCAAACGCAAACACAAAGATATGTTTTGAGGTTTGAGCCCTTAGCTCTACATCCCCGCCTTCACCGAGAAGGATTTCTAATCCACTATCTTGTCCACCGAGGACTCCCACCGAGGGAACCTCCACCGAGGAGGATTTGTACAATAAGGGAGTACCGAACTCCTCAAACACTGCCTCACAACCGAGGGGTAGGCCCGTAGCCAAACAACAACCAACACCTCTACCGAAGAGGATTACAAACCAAACTCCACCTCACAATAGAAGGAGCAAACACAAACCTCAACCTCTACCAAAGAGGGAGCAAACCAATCACCCGATCAACCTCTACCAAAGAGGGATACAACAAAAGCAAGGGTGTTTACAACTTGGAGGCCCAATCAACCTCAAACACTTTCCTTTTCCACAAAACAAGATCCTAATAGAGTAGGATAGAAGATATAGCTCAAGTGAAAAAACTAGGTGTTTGAAAAACAAAACTCAAAGAAATAATCTTGGGAAAACTCTTGAAGATAATAGAAATGAAGAACAAACACAAATCTCCCAAATACTATTTTCTTTGATTTTTCCAAAAACCTAAAACAAATAAGATTGATCTTTTTGGCACAAAACTCTTTTGAAAACTTGTTTAAAACAATAGAGAAAGTCTGAAAATTTTGGCTCTAAAAATCTTATCCAAAACCCTAAAGAGATGGGGTATTTATAGCCCAAACAGAAAACTAGCTGTTAGGCTGATCTGTCAGCCTGACAGGCCTGCGGTCGACCGCCAGGTCGACCGCCCAGATACAGAGAGCAAGGTTCTCTGGTCCGGTCGACCGACCGGTCGACCGGCCCATGTGTCTGCCGGACGTGCACAAGGCTGTGCACGTCGGTCGACCGCTCGGTCCCGGCCCTTGGTTCAGTCGACAGTGCGGTCGGCCGACCTGGCCTGTCAGTCACTGTTCTGGGTCAGAAACTGGGGTTAAAAATATTTCTAAAAATTCTTTAAAAACTTCTAAAAATTCCCAAAAATAGTTTTACCATTTTGCATTGATATATAAACTTGTGATAAACATTTCAACTCAAATATCAAGCATATGAAACCATTTTTGTGTTTTATCATTTTTACCAAAACCAAAACTAATATTTTGTCAAACTTGGATTTTTCAATAGGAAATCTGATTTTTCCTAAAACTCATTGAAATACAAAAACATGATATTTAAACACATTGAAGCATGTTGCATATGGACATAGTCCAATATACATGAAACATATATATCATAGTTTTTGTCTTTAAATCCAAAAATATGTTTTGTTAAAAATACCAAAACATAAAACTACATGAATATGTATGTCAAACAAAGTTTATATAAGTCATGTAAGCATGTATGTATATAGAACACATCTAATATACATAAAAACAAAGTAAACTTGTTTTGATCAATCTATTCATGAAAACCAAATCCAAACATAAAACGTGTCTGTTGTGCACTTGAGCATATCAACTATTCTTATCTTTGCACATGGATCTAAACACACTAAACTATGGATACCTAAGTCTTCTTGACGATCTTCATCTTCAAGTCGACCCGATCCAAACCGTGATCCACGAGCTAGGCTATGTAAGATCTTGATGCTCGGGCCCTGGAATCACCATGTGAAAGCTTCCAAACTCCTCTTTTTGAAGCAATCACCAACTAATATCTTGTTACATGATCTGAAACTAAAATCACAAGATTATTAGTAAACATAACTACATGAGTTAATCATCATCAAAACTAGAGTGGAAAGCCTCTGGGCCAACATCTTATTCCCCCGACATTGTCGCCCCTCCCCGCCGACAACATCGCCTTCTCGCCCCCATCTCGCTACCAACGCCATCGCCAACAGCAAAAGCCCTTGTCGGAATCACAACAACAACAACAAGAACATCAGATTTCCCCCTCCTCCCTCCGCCGATACCATCGCGCACCTTCAACCACCTCGTCGTCGTCATCATCTCCATCTTTTGACGACCCTACTGACCTCGTCGAGCTGCCACGATCAACGCAACACTACAGCCACCTCTGCCTGCCCTCGCCACCACCGAGATCACTGCCTTCTTCTCCGTCCTCGTCAACACTTCCGCCGTCAGATCCGCCTTCTCACTGGCTATCTCCTTCATCGTCGCAGCACTGCCGCCGACGTCCATCGCTGCCGCCGACAGATTTTGAAACCCTAATTTCAATCAAGTGAAAGAGAAAAGTGAAGCGGGTTGTGGGTTTTCAATTCCCAAACCCGAATTCAATTGTATTGGGTTTCAGTTATCAAATCCGCGAAGTGACCTGACCCGCTTCGCAGCCAAACTCGACCCGCCAAGCCATTGTTGACATCAACTGCGCATAAGTTGGCATTCTGAGCCGAATCCGAGCCGAGCAGCCGTTGACATCATCCAACCGCCGCTGACGTCACCTGAGTCGTACTGACGTCATCAGCTCTTTTCTGAGCTGCACTATTCCTGCAGCAGTATAGCGATGTTTCAGAGTCCATTTTAGGCCCGTTCAGAGTCCAATTCGAGTTCCGTCTGAAACATTGGATTCGTAGCCGAGTCCCAGAGTCACTGGGAAGATTTCACCACTCTTGGGCCTCTACAAGCCCTTATTTGGAGCCACTACTCTGTATCGATGCTTTTCAAGTACCTTTGGGTATATTCTAAACTCACCTCCCACTATTGCGATATTTTTCATATCTCGTGTATTTGTGGTGATTGTGAATTATATTAGCTACTGTTAATTGCTTTTATTGTTGCCTGTTACATATTCACTTTTAGGAATCATTTTCTGTTTCATCATTTTAGAAGTCATTAGGAAAAAAATTCGTTTGATCATGTAATACATGCATTTAGTGACATGTAAGAAACTGTTTGCATGTGTGATTTTATGTGCATTTGCATCTTAGGTAGTACATGCTCCTTCGTATTGGTAGAACAAACCCCCTGAACATTTAGATATGGAAGCTAAACTAGATCTCATCCTTAAAGAGCTTCAGAACTTAAAACTTAAGGATAGAAGTATTAAAAAAAAATGAGAGCTATAGAGATGACACTCGAGACAGAAGAGAAGAGAACACCAATAGACACAGGGTTACCGAAGATGACATAATTCTTAGAATTAAAATAGATCCTCCCACATTTGACTATATCATTGACCCGAAAATTTTTAGTAACTGGATGGCAGACTAGAATACTACTTTGGTTGGTATAGGTTTACTAAGGAAAGTAGAATTCAATTTGCTAGAATGAGACTTATAGGGTTGACTAAGATTTATTGAACCTCGATAGAGGGTACACGAGGAGTGGGGCTTCCATAGTCTTGAGAGGAAATGAAATAGAAACTTAAAGAGAAATACCTTCCTAATTCCTATGAGCATCACCTCTTAGATAAACTGCACAACCTTCGTCAGGGTAGTCGGTCAGTTCAAGACTACACTACTAAATTTGACGACCTAATCCTACATTGTTGTAGGCTGTCTAAAAAACACTGAGGACAAAGCCTTGAACGCGGATCTTTACAAACGCGAGGGTCAGTCCCAACTCAGACGCGAGTCTCAATCAGACGAATACGGACCTCATCATGAAGACAACGTGAGGGTCGCGTTCAACACTTGACGCGACACTCACGTGAGCATGAGTAGCTCTGTGTTTCAACTTCAACGCGAGCATGAGTAGCATCGCGTTTCAACTTTAAACGCGAGCCTGTGAGCTCCGCGTTCCAATTCAGGCGCAACCTTGAGAAGCCTGTGAGCTCACGTCTAACAACGCAAGATCCGCGTTTCTGTTATAACTAACCCTAATATTGGGTCAATTAACACCCATGTAATGTGGGAGTTAATCCCCATTATGTAGGGATTCTAGGGACAATTCTACCCCTGAATTCCCCTAAAAATAGCTATGAGAGAAAGGCTCCTTTTTTCTTTGGCAATTCTGAACTTAAAAGGAAGCAAAATCTAGCAGCCTAAAAGTTCAGAAATTTTGAGCATCCAAAAGGGGGGAGAGAAATTTCCTTTTGAAAAAAGGAGAGCTCCAAAGCTTGTTGTGTTCAAGCGCAGTTATTTTAATCTTTTAAAGAGCATCCTTAAGACGATCCAAGAGAAGATTTTCGTTCGGCCGGTCAACGGAGAACAAGACTCACTCTCCATCGCCACACGAAAAACTCAGTTTAAAACAAAAGGGAGATTTAGATATTCTCTTTTATAATCAGATTTTTAATCTGTTGTAATCTTCTTTGCAGTCAATAAGAATTTTTACACGACTCAATTTTTTGAGGAAACAAAAGATGGCAACTCCGTTGGAGAGTGTTTTCTCTACCAACGAGAAAATTGTGACATAAGCTGACATCAAATTCCTTAGATCATCGATCGAATCGCTCGTCGACAAATTCGACCAAGAGAGATTTGAAGAATTTCTCTCTTCGGGCTCTAAAAGCCCAAAAGCAACGTGACAATACTACAAAGTCTCTTCGAGGACTCGCTCTCAATTTGAAGAATTTCTCTCTTCGGGCTCTAAAAGCCCAAAAGCAACGTGACCGCAAAGTCTCTTCGAGGACTCGCTCTCAAGTCTCTTCAGAGACTACTACAAAAATGACCTGCATAATTGCTCACAACGCAAGCAGCACCACTTCCAGCGAGATTCTGAAAACCTCCCGTAGCCCACATGGCTAGCATCGTCTCTCAGGAGACCCGCAGGATCAGTGTATTGGCACATGGTCAAAAAGATCCCGCCATTACTCTCCTCTCTAGACTCTGCAATTTCAGATTGTCGGGGGTCCTAACAACTCTTGCGACTCAACCGGAATACTGAACGTCGACAAAAGCGTCGCGCTCGTCGACAAGTTGAATACTCTGCAGCTGCAGTCTGTTCTGCATATAGTGAACGCAAGGCTGAGACCCGCGTTTCTCAACGCGAGACCCGTGTTCATCCAAGACGCGTTTCACTGCCAGAACGTGAAACCCGCATTCAGCCTTTGGCCACGCCAAAATGCAAAGTCCGTGTTTCCAAGCCAACACACGAGCTCCGCGTTTCTAAGCCAAAACGCGAGGTCTGCGTTTCTCTGCCAAAACGTGAGACTCGCGTTAAAGAGCAAGGCCTGCTCAAACGCGATCTTCGCATTTTAACACACAAATGTGAAGTCCGCGTCCAGCCTCCAAAGGTTGAGAAGAGTGTTGAACTGGAAAGCCCTCACCCCCATTGGATCGAGGCTAGTTGTAATATCCTTATTTTAAAATACATGTTTAAATAAAATATACTTGTATTTTAATATGTACATGTACATTTTATTTATTATTATTAATTATTATGTGAGCTATTATTACTATTGTTGTATTATTATTATGAGTGTTATTATTATTTTCTCTTTTCTAACTTTTTCCCAAGCCTACACCCTCACTCTCTCAATTTTCGATTTTCTTTTATTTTTCTTTGGCCAAACCAAGCCCATCTTTCTCACTCTTCTCTATTTTCTTTCTTTTTCTCTCTTCATTCATGAGGCCCAACACACCTTAGTTTTAACTCATTTAACTCATACCCAAACCTAATACCCAAACCCATTACCTAATATCTAATTCTAATCATATCTCAAATCCTAATCCTAACTAATGGAAATCTTAACTAAACTAGCCCCTCATAATCTTCATCTCCTTTTATTTTCTCCCGACTGGTCGAACACACATGTGCCATCACACACGCATCCATGGCCGAGATCAACCCGTGCTCCCTCATCTTCCTCGTCACCTCGCCGTCCATCTCCTCCTCGAGGCACCAACAGCGCCACCGCACCCACCTCCTCCTTCAACCTGTGCACAGACTTCCCTCAGCCCCGACAACCTCAAACCAGCCCTTCCTTTCTCTCTGAACCAACGCTCAGCACACCCCATGCATGCCCCCGGCCTCCGTGCACTCCTCCCATGCCCGGCTCCCTCTCCAACAATCCGAGCACATCCTTCTCTGACGGCGAGCTCCGATGTGTTCTTCGGCAGCCCATGACCTTCCCGAAGCCATCCTACTCCAGTATCCTCTGCGGTTTCTGCCATCGCCCGTGCATCCTGCCAGAGTCTTTTCCTACCTGGCCATGCTTCCCTCTCTCTGAGGTCCTTATCTCTCTCTTTCTATATTATGAGTTATGGGTTTATTTATATGTTCATGCATTTGTGTGTGTTAGGCATGCATACATGGGTGTTGGTGTGAGGATAATAGCATGTATGTAATAATGTGTCTTGAAATGTAATGTGTGTGTACATGCGTGAGTTGTATACATGTATGTGATATGTATGTGTGTACATGTGTGTGAGTTAATATGTAGTGTGTTTTGTGTGGGTGTGCATGTATAGGTGTGGTGTGTGAATATATATATATATATATATATATATATATATATATATATATATATATATATATATATATATATATATGCGTGTACGTGTATGTAAATGCATATAAGTGTATAAATATGCGTGAATAATCATGTATACATGCTTGTGTGGTGTATTCACGTATGTACGGTTGTGTGCTATAGCGTTGCGGACTCATTCGTGCAATTTGAAGCGGTAACAGGAGACCCAGGTTTATGTTAGTGAATAAACAGTATATTTATTTGAGGCATCTATCAGACATTTATTTGGTGATTATTTAGACGGAAATTTATTTGGATATTGAGGGTGGAATAAACGTGATGTTACTTTATTAAGATGATTGATCTTCTTGATACTTGGACTTATATAGACTTAGTTAAAGTTAGAGTAGACCTAAGATTTATATTCTTTACATTGGATCTTGATCAGTATACAGATGAAATTGATTTTGTTAGATTATCATCAGGTGTTGTGTGTATATTTTACCTCTGATATCGATGTGTATCATGATCTTGGTTTTAGATTATTAAAGCAAGAATTTTCAGATTTACCCTGATTACATTAATTGAATATTGATAATTTTATTAATATTGACTACTAGATGTAAAGATGATCTAGATTTCATATTGATGGAGGATGTTACACTTCTTAGTTAGGATCTTGATTGGATTGGATAACGATGATCGATTAGATGTGGTAGCGTACATTTATTTCAGCTTGTTGAGACTTAGATACTCCAGTGACTTAGAGGGTGGATATGTTGATGACTTTGAGGATTAGAATTCATTGAATATTTTGCCCTGGATTATTTTGTTCATACTTGCATGTTATTACTCATCCTGAACATCATGATACCACTTGAAAAACTTGATTGATTATACTTGACATCTACCTGATAACCATATTGTCCATGTTACCATAGTTGCTAGGAAAATATTATTACACGGTAACAACACCCTCTTGTTATACTTGTTATATATCCTGTTATACTGGTATCCTGATCACACTATTGGCGTTGTTACCGTGACTATTACCGAGTTACCCCAGTGATCTAAGTAACATGTATATTAAAAATCTTGATAATATAATAACATGACATTAAACAACTTACACCGCGATTGGAGAAATTGATGGAGGCAACATATGTATTTTGGGTGGACCTTGAATGTAAGTTGCGCAACCGAAAGAGGGTTCCACTGTAGCATTCTCGTGGAGTGACTGACACCCCGTCCTGTTCATGTTCCTATTCCTCTTATACATATTACCTGACTTGTTATACATGTTACATGACTATCTTACGGTAGGGCCTGGTTCATCGCCAGGAGTCTGGGTCGTGTTCTCAGATATGTACGGGACCCACTTAAAACACATACAATGTCTCCAAACTATCAGTTTCAATAACATAAGACCCTGATTGACATGTGTAATAGGCGTAGTATGGAATGTGTCTATTACATTTAGCAATTGGTGTTCGCTGACATAATTGAATAACAAAACTGAATCTTACATTGACAATGTAGATTGAACTTGATATATACATGTTATGATAGACACCTGACTATACTCATGACCTGACGTATGATATTATAACAGATTGATCTCATTACTTTTAATGTTAGGTATTACAGGTCATCATGATACTTGTACTATACTGATTGATATTCATTGCACCATACTCATTTATTCATGTCATTTCCTTATCCAGTATATCTTCATGATAGTATCATAATATGCTCACACGTTATATGCATGTGCACCTTCCCCTTTATTTTACACGCTAATTGAGAGTTCTGACTCCCTAAATTTACACATCCAGGTATTTGCATGTTATCTTACGGATCAGGTATTTGAAGAGGATCACACGCATCTCGAGGAGCTTTGAGTTCTCTCTATTCGATTACTGATATCCATACTTTCTTTTATTCCATCGTTTTCTTGATTTTCGATATATTGGCCGCATTGCTTGTTTTATTTCTTTATTCATCCGTTATCATGTGTGGTCATCCATATGTTATAATGTAGTGTTATCATGTCATCATAGTGATTATATAACTTGTTCAGGTTACTTTAAGCTTAGCGTGTATACGTGGGGTATTTTCCTCGCGTACATACGTCGCCGACTCCGTTTCCACATATTTTAGGAAACGGAGCGTGACATTGGTTCTTCAAATACCCCTACAACGAATTTGAGAGACAACTTGACAAAAAAGCAAAGTGTCCATCAGATCACTCCTCAATGCTGTTGTGAGCGACTCATCACGGCAGTACTTTCCAAGTGCCATTACAACTCTCATACAAGCAAACTGTCGGTCTTCAACCGGTTGTCAGCGACCCCACCCTCTAACTCAGTCAAGAGGAGTCGCTCCCGCAAGAAGAGATCATTTGCCGACATGGAGTACCCTGATGTGACTTCCAACATGGTGAGTCCAAGCACCACGCCAAGTCAAAGGGGATGCAGTTGGCCATCAGTTCTAGAGAGTTCAATGCTGAACTTTCTTCGGGTTTGAAAGAAATATTGATCGAACTTGAAGAAATTTACCAACGCACCCGAATTCGAACTGGTGCAATAGCCCCGATGGACCACAATGCCTTAGCCAGGAGAATTGAAGCAAGCGATGAGCACTCCGCTATTGCGGAATCTCAATCGTCCAACTCTTATATGGAGGAGGCCTTTGCATTTATGGTCGGTACTCCAGAAGAGGTGGCTAAAAGGTTTGAGGAGCAAGCTAGGATGCATGAGCAGCAGGAGATGCTTCGGGTCTAGCAAGAGTCTATCGACGACCTCAAGGCAATGATAACTCAGTTGCTGACAAACTGAAAAAAGAGCTTGAAGGGTCCCAAGCCTAACACTTCCTCTAGCAAAAGCAAAGAGAAACAGAAGCAGGGAAAAATCTGTTCTTCTAAGAAAATTGAGAGTGAGAATAACTCCAATTCTGAATCTCTCAAATCTTTATCTGAAGAGGATGGTGCAGAAAATGGAGCCTGTCACTCTAAGCTGATGAACGAACTTGAGAAACGCTTGAAGGCCATTACTAATCGAAGTAATCTCTAAGAGTCGAGAATAGTCCGGCCATATCCGGCAGAGTGGATGTTGCTCCCTATCCCCAAAGTTCAAGGCACCGACCCTGCACACCTTTGACAGTAAAGGGTCGCCAAACCAACATATATACTACTACAAATCCCAAACCGAGAATGTAGTATCGAACGATGCCATTATGGCTCATTTGTTTATTGGCACCCTCAAGGGGGTGGCCCTTGAATGGTTCATGAAACTTCCTGCTGGCTCTATCAAGGCTTAGGCCAACCTCGAGAAGCTCTTCTTGGCACGATTCTTCGAAGAAAATACAGAGATATCAGTGCCAACTCTCCTTGCAACAAAACAGAAGAAAAAAGAATCCATCAAATTGTTTGTGGCAAGGTTTCAGAGTATAGCGCTCCGATGTCCGAGTGGCATGACGCAATCTACGCTAGTAAGACTTGCCGTCACAATCTGCAAACCACACTCCTAGCTCAAATAGGAGTAGCCGAGTGTCGCACTCGGAAGCAGTCGGTGCTACAAGGCGAGCAAGTGGAGGAAATCATCGCCAGGGTCAAGGCCGAAGAAAAAGACAGCATGCCGAGACTTGATAAATCAACGCGATGCGCTCCAGAATCATCTTCTCAACTGAGAAAAAGGGACACTCTTGTAACAGAGGTCAAATCTCCTTCCAAGCCTAAATCGCTAGAGGAAACAGTACTTCAAAACAGGTGCGAGCTAACAAACAATATTCCTTCAAGGATGAGCATGTTGTCTCCCTATTTAAGTTGCTTCACAAAAAGTAACAAGCTCAAACTGCTAGAGGCAAGACGTCCTGAAGAGGTGGGCAAGACAGATGACCCTAACTACTACTTGTACCACAGGATGTTTGGGCACCCCACCAAAAGTTGCTGCATCTTCAAAGATATACTCCAGGCTCTGATTGATGCGGAGATGCTCAAACTCCGTCCAGAGCAGAAGGTGACAACTAATATGACAGCAACAGCGCCCCTTCAATTTGGCCGGGATCTCTCACCAGCGCCAACCGGAGTAGTTCCCATCCCGAAAGAGGAACTAAGGGTGATCAATACTGATCCCCACAACAAAAAGAAGAAAGTTCTTAATCCCTGTCTCAACTCCTCAAGGAGGGATCATGTGGGTTCACCTCAGCCTCATCGAGGGCCAACAATGGACGACCGTCACAACCAAGAAGTCCAAAAGAAAGGCTAGAGCGTCTTCTAGTAACGTGTTGAGCGTCTCTACAAGAGAAACTGAAGAAGGAATCGCTTCCCTCACCAGTTTAGGAGAAGAGTCTGCCTTTGCAACTGACATAGGTGCTCCTTCCACTTCAAAGACTCAATCCGGCAAGCAGTACTTGAAATAGTACGGCGAACCGATAGCAAGCTCTCCCCATCCAATCGAGGAGACAATCGAGCAGCCCACAAAACAACCCATGAACAAATAAAAGGAGCTTCGCTATGCCAAAGCTCTTCAAAAAAGCGATGCAGAGCCATCAACTCTCTTCTGCTTTGATGTCTTGGCCCAGCTTGCGAACATTCCTGCTAGGATTACTCTTTACGAGCTCCTGAGATTCTCCAAGTCCACGAGAGAGACTCTAAGAGAAGCAGTGGCAAATTCTGAGGTTTTTCTAGCCCAGATTCTTGCCATGCCAGAGGAAGACGATGAGCACTGTCATCAGGCCTCCAAACATTCCCTACGCATCACATTTTCTCCAGAGGATATGCAAATCAAGGGGAGGCATGATAGACCCCTGTATTACACAGGATACATTGGGTCGTCTGAAGTGAGCCACATTCAGGTTAATCTAAGGTCCCCATTGAGCATTATGCCTCGCAAGGTCATGCAACACTTGAATCCCCACCCACCGATTGAGCGCTACTTAGATTACCATTATGGTTTCAGCGCCAATGGTACGCGCTCGATTGGTAAAATCAAGCTCAGATGCCAGTGGGGGATTTGAAATTTGACGTGACGTGTTGTCATCGATGCTAACACGTCCTACAATTTGATGTTGGGATGACATGGATTCACCGCAACTCCATCTTCCGTCCACCCTTCATCAAGTGATGAAATACGCTGATGAACAGGGAAGAGTGAGAACATTGATCACTGAAAAGCATCCGTTCAAGTAGGTAGAGAACTACTTCACTGACTCCCTCCTCTATCAAGATCCTCTTGAGCTTGCTAAGGACCCGACTCCAGAAAACCATGATTCTGGCAACAAAGCTGCCACTGAACTGGACCCAGAAGAAGAATGTCTCTAAGAAATAAATCCACCTGTAACGAGTATTGATAAGCTCAATTTTAATAACGCCGCCAATGTTGAAGGCGAGTGGTTTATCAATGAGAATTTAAATTTGGCTTACCTTTTTGCATTAGTTTCTGATTTTGTACCGTCAGACACTAGTACTGGCATAGATAATGACCATCGGTCTGCAATAGATGCCTTGACATCATTGCACGCACCAGTTAGGTGATCCCTCATGGTGCATGAAAAAATCAGTGACGCACAAAGAGCCTTCTTTGAAGTGCCAGCCAAGCACAAATGTTAGAAGCCAATTCTATTTGAAAGATTCGAGTTTGAGCCAATAACTAGTGAAAATTCAGAAAACAATGAAGAATCTCCATAATTCTCTCATTACAAGCCAAGCGCACACCGTATGATGGAGAAAATGGGATACAACTTTACCAAAAGGTCTGGCTTAAGATTCTACAGAGAGGAAACCCAAAAGATTCATCACGTTACTTACAGTAACACACTCTAATGCCTCTAATGGCTAAGAATAAAGGAAAGTGTTGGCTTTTAAGTCTAACAAAAAAATCCTCGACAACTTATCATGCTGAGGGGAATAGCATGGCTAGCCCAACTCAAACGGTAATTGGTAAAGGCATACCAAATCCGTTGATAGCTAAGAATTTGCTAAAAATCCTAAGGGGCCTGATCCCACTTATTCCCACCAGAATCCCTTACCAATTCCCTTCCCTGGAATGGTAGGACCACAAACTGTATTTATTTTCCCAGCGAAATGATTACAGGTTTACCCCGTCATGTTACCATTATACCTATTACAGTAAAACTTCAATATATCCACAGCAGGTATAACTCCTACTTGTCAATTCTCTTCAATAGAATGACAGGTCCACCAAACATTGCTCAAATCACAAAATCAAACATTTTGGTCAAGTAAACATCACACCTCTGACCAAACATTGTTCAAATCGCAAAACCAATTCCGGTCAAATTACCAATTCCGGTCAAGTTAATACTATACCTCTGACCAAACATTACTCAAATTGCAAAACCAATTCCGCTCAAGTTAAGACTACACTTCTGACCAAATTTGCCTAAGTTGCAAAACATATACCTGCTAAGTTAATATCACACCTGTGGCAGACGTTTTCTCGATTTTCTCCAAAAAAACGAGATTTGCAGGGCTAAATTTAATATCACACCTCTAGCACTCATCTCACTCAAGGTTCTAAATATCGGATACCGGGATCGTCTCGGATTAGAGTTTTTCATATCAGATATCGGATATCGGGAGAGATATCGGGGATACGCGCGCATGTCGGGCTTTCATATCGGACACTATATATAATGAAATATTGATAACAAAAAGTTCGTTTAGTGTCATAGATATCTACCTAATAAAAATGATGTAATACGCATGCAAAGACAGTAAAAAAAATAATGTACATTTGCACGCAGTCATGCAATAAATATGTTGTTTCATATTGGGCGATATATCGGACGATTTATCAACCGATACTAGGTGATTTATCGGCCGATATTTCAAATATCAGTCATTTCTTACTGCAAACGATAAGGCAAACGATTCCCCCATATCGTATCAGCAACAGGTAAAAAAGGAGATACCGGACAATATCTCGACCGCCTCGGCCGATATTTAAAACAGGATCTCACTGTCAAGTTAACATTACACTTATGACAGTGAATCTTCCCGATTTCGCCAGCGAAAAACGGGACCTATGGTTAACACTACACCTCTCCAATGCTTAGTTAATATCACACCTCTGGCACATATCACTGTTAAGTTAACATTACACCTCTAGCAGTAGTCATTTCAATTTCCAAGCAGGAAAGAATCTCAGATTAATATTACACCTCTCTAGTGCTAAGTTGATATCATACCTCTAGCATGCAAAACAAGTCCCTGTCATGCTAATATCACACCTCTGATAGTAATTTCCCTTGATCTCAAACTCCCAGTGGAGTTATCTAACAATTGCTAAGTTAACTGCTACCTCTGGCAATCACAATTTCATCGCTCTAGTCCATCTGATTTTCAAACACAGAGAAAACAAAGGCGACACAAAGACAAAATAATCACTTCTATTATTCATATCAAAATGGTAAGTGATACACTCTTATTCAAGAAGATGGAGAGTTACAAAAGAAGAGACAAAAAATTAATCCCGCTCAGCGAAAGACTTTATCTGGTCCTTGAGGCGAATATTTCTTTGACGTGCCTCCTCGGCTTCAGCCAAGGCTTGGACCCTCAACTCCTCATCGGATAGAAGCTTCTTCACGGCAAGTTGTGCCTAAAGAACTTCCAACGTGGAGGATCTAACATTCAGTTCTTATTGCACCCGATCTCTGGCAGCCTCGAGCTTCTCTACCTTTTTCTTTTCGTTGGCAAGTTTTTGCCCTTGTCTCGGATTACGGCTTACGCCTTAGCAATCACCGCTCGAGCACTTGCAATAGCTCCTTCTGCGCTTTTAGTGACTCAGACTGCTGAAGATCATCTGTCAAGGCCTGATAGCTGGCCTTAGAGTCATCCAGATGACGAGTTTATTCAACTATTTGTTCCTCGACCTTTTTCCGCTCGCATTCTTGGACAGCGTGAAGGTCGCTCAACAATTGTTGTGCAGCATCAATTGGACTAGCATTCTCTAGGATCCTCAATTCCTTCGAATACATTCTCAGTTGCTCTACCAACACCCGGTCTGCTTTCGCTAGATCAGAGCCCCCAGTTGGTCAGATATTCTCGATTTAGTTCTCGAGTGATCGTGCGAATTCGAAAGGACTTCGCCCAGAGAGTACCAATTTGGAGCAATATATCATCGTGATGAAAAATTGCTCAATCATTTGGAGGGTCAGCTCTTCCAAAATGTCCATAGCTGCTGTTGTTGCCGCTGTAGGAGCACTTTCGGATCCCCTCTCTACAACAGTAATAAGAGTGCTCTCAAAAGTCGAGGGTCGTACACTCATCCCTCCCAAGAATACAAGTGCAAGTTGGTTTAGAACTTAGAAGTTACCTCATCTCCGAGGTCACCACAGAGCTTCAGGATTTGGAACTGTAATGACTTCCTATATAGCAACCTCAAGAACATGCTTCACCGCTAAAGCTCTCTCTGTTGAAGCCTCAACAGAAATATCCTCTGCACCGGTATCTATGATAGGCTCTTCTGTTTGAGCCAGTGCAACATCCCTTGCAGTCATTACGACAGTGTCAGTGACAATGCTAAAAGCAAGAACATCAAATTTTGGTATCTTACCAGGCTGAGGATTTGGAGACAGCAAATCCTCCGGCAAGTCTCCTGGCTGAGAGGATTCCCCGGCCACAGTTGTCGTGTTCACAGGGACTGCCTCAGTGCTGATCTTGAAAACTTTCGAACCCTCTGGTTGAGTCAGTTCCTCAATCGTCTCAGCAATATTTGAGGAGGTTTCGCCTTCAGTAGTAACGGCAGCCTCTACAAACGTCATCAAAGCAAATGTTAAGACAATGTCTACATAGTTGACAAGAAAGAAAAAGAGAAGCAGAAAGAATACCATCAGTGGTAGCAGTCCCTTCAAGGGGCAATTCCTTCACCGAAACAGCCACCTGCACCTCTTCTTCGGTCAGATATGAAAACTTGCTGGTGTCAGGAGCAGAACACGCGTTATCCCATTCAATATCATCTCCTGAGTAATCCAGTTTTTCACTTGATGATGGAGACGATATTGAGGTAGGCAAAACTCTGACAACAGGGAGCCTAGCCCTGACAAATCCAGTGGTTAGACTTTGCTCTGGGACCCCCGCAGAAGGCATCATCTCAACCGGGTAACCCGGTAGAATGTCCTTTAGGTCAGTAATTTTCTCGACCCTGAAGAAAGCCTGAGGAGACGATCCCGATGGGCACTGAAGTCGGCAATGGTTCATATCTAGTTACCTGTCTTTCTGTTGTTTCTCCTGACAATTTCTCAATCGTAACTACCGCAGGACCTCTAGTCCGGTGGCTTCTTGGATGAAATGGAATCAGAGTCTTCATCTTCTTCAAAGCCAGGATAAGCAGGCTCAGATTTTACTTCCGACGTAGAAATTTCCTTGGAAGGAGCTTCGCCACAAGCTCCCGTCGTATCTTCTTCTGACTCGAGTCAGCCTCAGTAGACTGTGATCTAGTACGCTTCGCAACCGCGCCTCGCAAGCGTTTTCAGTGAGATTCTTCAACAGTCACCTCTCCACGTTCAGCGGCTTCCGTCTAACCAGCCTCGAAGAAATTCATCCATCCCCTTTAAACGGGTGTTCTTGGAGCCCTTCCTGGCTTGGAACATAGCCTTGATCCACCTGATGCAGGTCTTGTTTATATTATACCCAGGGACTGAGTCCACTATAACATACGATGCACAGAACCAAAGGCTGGCGTAGGAGTTCGGCATCTTCTGTGGTAGGTTGAATCTCGACTCTATTCCTCCAGCCACATTGAAGTACCACTCTGCCCCTTCGTACAGATTACCGCTGAAACGAAAACCTAAATTCGAGTTACTTATATACAGTTGATCATACCCGAACTGGCGAGCAAACCGGCTCGGCAAATAGGGTTCAATTGTGCATGCAGTGTTCTAAAAATCGGTTTCATCATTCATGACACTGAATAATATTAATCGGATTAATCAGAGATTAATCGGATTAATCGTTTTTGAAAATTTTAATATATTTAATATTATTTATACACAGCTACATATGAAAATATACAGTTAATTATTAAAAATGCCTAAATATTATACAAGACAATATCTAGATGTGAAGTTATAAACCATGATATGATGAACAAAACAATATGAATAAATAGTAAAAAAGAAGTAAAAGAATTTATCTCTTCACATTAGTAATTCAAGATTTCAAATTTTGCAACATAAATATAAATCAAAGAACTTACTTGCAAAATAAGATAAATAAAAAATTAGTCAGTTTATCAATCAAAATAATGAGCTTTAAAGAATGATGGAGAAAGGTTGCTAAATAATTTAATTTGAAAAATAATCAAAAATAATAAAACATAAGTATCACTTTATGCAAAATATACAATAATCAAAGATCATAATTCATCTACTATTTAATAAATAACAGTTCATCTACTATTTAGTAAAATCATTATCAAATCATCAATATCTCAATATAAACTACTTAGCGATCCAACACACACAAAGTAATAAGTTTTTCAAATAAAAAAATATATGAAATACCTAAATGATTAATCGGTGATTAAGCGAATTAATCGGGCATTAATCAGGGATTAATCGTTTTGGACTCGATTAATCGCTTTAGCGCATAATCAGAGCGATTAATGTAATATTAAGCGGGCTTCCACCGAATAGGATTAATCGGCCGATTAATCAGCCGATTAATCCGATTTTTAGAACAGTGTACGCATGTGTTCCCTTGTCAGAAAACCAGATACCTGGGCGAATATTAATCAGTTACCAGAAAACACCAGCTTTGGGTCAGCACCGGGACGATCGAAAAATCGTTCCCCGTATGAATCCCGTGGGAAGTCAGGGAAGCACCTTACCAACTGGTAGTTAATGCTGCTATGAAGAATTTGTCGTATCATTAACATATACCAACCATGCCAACTCGAGCGCTCCAGTCGCTGGACAAACGGCATAGAATCCTCAAACGACTGCACTGTTGATATCAGAGACGAGCACTGCATGACGTACCATGCCACGAAGTATGTGTAAGAATTCTTCGCGAGAATTTGGTGTCTTCACCTTGGGTTCACCATCCGAGCCGACGACGACGTTGCCCTCATTGTCTTCAACCACTACATTACAGAAGCTTTGACACAACATTCGGAGTCCGTTCTGGAGACGACCTATCATGATGGGGAGTAGACTAAGAGACGGACCATGAGCAAGGACGGCCAGATAGACTACATCAGCGATAATAACCTCTTGAGGTAGTGTGGGCAAAACACACCGCTTCAGCCACAACATCAGGAACCCCGCCAGTAAGGCCCTGTCTGAGATGGGAGTCTTTACATGGTGGTGGAAACTATCAAAAATAGTGCCATGCTTGAAGATGTCTTCATTCGACTCTGTTGTATACGAGGTCACCAATTCAAAAATCCTCTCTGCGATCTTAACGTTCGTGCTGGCCGCCAACCGAGTTACTGAGCCTGACTTCTCCCCCAAACCCTAAAAGAGGTAGTTGGCCATGACATCTACTTGACTCCCTTATACCTCCACCCGGTTGTCTAAGCAAAATGTGGAAGTGACACAAGACCTCCAAATAGGTCTCATACACCTGAGGAGCATCTTTCTTCAGTAAGTGCAATTCTTCAGTACTAGGGATGTACTGGCAGGTCCACCATGAATAGCCCTGAAACTTAACATCTCATGCAGAGCAAATCGCATCTCTCCTACCCGGGTAAAAAACGTGCAAGTGCCCGGGTTATACTTCTCAAGCATTGTGAAGAAGTGATAATAACTCGGAGTGATCCTGTAACGCACGGCCCTGATGGTGTGATACAACCCGCACTGGAGCAGTGGCTCCTCCAATTCCTTGAAGACGAAGTTGACCATCTTCGCCCACCAAGTGTTTTTTGTCGAGTACACCCATCCTGATGTCTGGAAATCAAACAGGGGGAATTCGCCCTTCACCTCCATGAATCGGCTGATAAAGGTCGGAGCTTGCTTAGAAGTTTTGCCTGTTGGGAACTCCTGTTTCATCGAGCCTGGAGTAGCTCGAGGATCTCCCTACTATGGCCGACGAGGAAAGCTGCACAATTGGAGATCTTCCCGATCACAGCACCTAACTGTGCCTTGACCAAATCCCAATCCATGTACCGGTGAAGAGACAGGGACTGCAACTACGACAATGGAAACATCCGTTCCATGTTAGGGAGAAAGAAGTGACGCTCTCCGATTTGACGAAGCCACTTATAGTGCCCATCGAACAAATCTCCTCATTTTCGTCAATGGCATCTCTGAAAAGGAATACCGGCTTCCTGAGTAGATGTCGGTTCGCAAACTCAAACCTCTCGTCTGAGATGAGCTCTCATAAAGTTGAAACAGAACCCTAGTCAAACGGGCTTGGCACTCTTCGTTCGTCCCACTGAATACAAGGGTTGTCTTCCACAGGCTGAAGAGGACATTGGGATCAACACCGCCAATGTGACTGAAGCGGTTCCCTTTGTCAAGGGATTCAATGAATACCTCACTGCAAAAAAAGGAGAAAACACAAGTCAGAATCCTGAAACAATAGAAAATTATTTGGCTAAGTATTGAAGCTCAAACGCGAGTCTCAGCACATGAGATCTGCATCCAAGAATTGAAATGCGAAGCTCATATGTAGCTTGCGTTTGAGCTTCAAACTTGAAGACTTAGACATTTTCTAAGTGTTGAGATTCAAACGCGAGTCTCATGATGAATGAGACTCGCGTCCAGAAGTCTCAAAATGTGAAACTTGCCAGGCGCGTGTCCAATTCATAGACGCAAAGGTCACGCTGACAAGACAGAAACGCGAGGATCATCAAATCCGCGTTCCGCTCATCAACACGACTCATCAACGCGAGAGTGACGTTTATAAATCAAACGCGAGCCTGTGAACCCCGCGTCGACTGTTCAACTTCAAAAGAAGTTTTTGAACTTAAAAAAAAAGATAAGAGGTGAAGCTCTTCATGATCTCAGTAATGGCAAGAGCCATTTTTGCTTACCAAAATGGTGCCCTCCTGAGGAGGAGATCCACCGCGTGGTGGTTGGCGGAGCAGCGGCGCTCAAAGAAGCAACGGTTTGCTTAGATTTAGGAGTCATTTTAACGGTTAAAATCTTTGAAAAAAGATTGAAGAAAGCTTGAAAAGCTTCGAGTTCAGAAAAACTCAAGAGCTTGGTTCTTGTTCTCAAACGCGGGTCTGATTGAGGGAGACAGTCAGAAAGAGTGACTGTTGAGAAGACCCACGGTCTTTTTATAGGTCTCTTAATGGTCGAGATTTGTGGCGCGTATCTCAAGCTCAATCAGAGCTAGATACGCGTTTAACGCGCTGCTCGCGTTCCAAACGCATTTAACACGACATCCACGTCCAGAAGCATCCAACGCGACCTCCGTGTTTCATGAGTCACGTCTCAAAGACCAGACAAGAGTCGCGTCTCAACTTCAAATGAGGTCTCAACTTCAAATGAGGATCGCATTTTCATCGAGGTCTGCGCCAAAAAAAGACAAAGTGACACTTGCGTCTTCATCAATGAGAGACGCGTTCTCTTTCACCAAACAAGAGTATGTCCATGCTTTTGCAATCAGTTAAATGGTATATTGGCAAAAGCAATCGACAACTTTACCAGTTCAAGAGTACACCTACAATCAAATCAGAGCTCAGATAAGTTCTAGGTCGTGCTCTAAATGCTTACAAAGATCATCCCTGGAGGCTTCACGCAGTTCAATAATACACTCACGAAGACCAGAATCCAAACAGGTTCAAGCTCCGGGTACTTCAAAAGATTGTTCGTCCAGTCGTGAAGGCCCCAATCAAAATAAAGTCCAAAGTATTTCAAAATCCTTCCCAATCAACTACGGGATTCGAAAATTTTGGAGGGAGTTCTGTAGGCTGTCTAAAAATTACTGAGGACAAAGTCTTAAATGCGGACCTTTACAAACGCGAGTGTCATTCCCAACTCAGACACGAGTCTCAATCAGACGAACGCGAACCTCATCATGAAGACAACGTGAGGGTCACGTTTAACACTTGACGCGACACTCATGCGAGCCTGAGTAGCTCCGCATGTTAACTTCAACGCGAGCATGAGTAGCATCGCGTTTCAACTTCAAACGCGAGCCTGTGAGATCCGCGTTCCAATTCAAATGCGACCCTGAGAAGCCTGTGAGCTCCGTGTCTAGCAACTGAGCGAGGTCCGCGTTCAACGCGAGACCCGCATTTCTGTTGTAACGGACCCTATTATTGGGTCAATTAATGCCCACATACCGTGAGGAGTTAATCCCCATTATGGAGGGATTCTAAGGGACAATTCTACCCTTGAATCCCCCTATAAATAATTATGAAAGCTATGAGAAAAAGCTCCTTTTTTCTTTGACAATTCTGAACTAAAAAGGAAGCAAAATCTAGCAACCTAAAAGTTCAGAAACTTTGAGCATCCAAAGGAGAGAGAAAGAAAGAAATTTTCTTTTGAGAAAAGAACTTCAAAACTTGCTATGTTCAAGCGGAGTTATTTCAATCTTTTAGAGAGCATCCGCAAGATGATCCAAGAGAAGATTTTCGTTCGAACGGTCAACAGAGAACAAGATTCACTCTCCATCGCCACACGAAGAACCTAATTTTCAACAAAGGGGATATTTAGATATTCTCCTCTTTTATAATCGAATTTTGATCAGCTATAATCTTTTTTGCAATCAATAAGAATTTTTTCACGCCTCAATTTTCCGAGAAAACAATTATGTCACGCCCTGCTTCCTAAAATACGTGGAAACGGAGTCGTGACGAGAGTCAGCGACATATATACACAAGGAGAATACTCTACGTATACACGCTAAGCTTAAAGTAATCTGAACAAGCTATATAATCACCATGATGAATCAATATCACTGCAACAGTACATATAAATAATCACACGTGATAATAGATGAATAAAGAAATAAAACAAGCAATGAGTCTAATATATATAGAATCAAGGAAGCTATAAGAACCTCAGAGGTAAAAAGAAAGACAAGAATACCAGATCCAAATAAGAAGAAACTCCGAGTCTCCGCAACATGTCCGGTCTCATCGAATACCTGATCAATAAAATGAAACATCCAATATCCGAACGTGCAAATCCAGGGTCGTCAGAAAGCGACCCAATGTGAAATAAAAAGGGAAAGGTGCACGTACATATAACATGTGAGCATATTCAATTAATGTATTGAGTATTGATTATCTTATTGATGTTCAATACTCAATTAATGTAATCAGAATAAATCTAAAAATCCTTGCTTCGATAATCCAAAACCAAAATCATGTTACACAATGATATCAGAGGTAAAATATACTCACAAGTCACAACACCTGATGATAATCTAACAAAATCAATCTCATATAAATACTGATCAAGATCTAATATAAAAAATATAATCTCAGGTCTACTCCAACTCTAACTAAGTCTATATAAGTTAAAGTATCAAGAAGATCAGTCATCTTAATAAAGTAACATCATGTTTATTCCGCCCTCAATATCCAAATAAATTCCCGTCTAAACAATCACCAAGTAAATGTCCAATAAATACGTCAAATAAATATTACTATTTATCCACTAACATGAACCAGGCCAATCTCAAGATCAATCCAAGTCACAATTTAAAGTATACTACAATTAGTCTTGGATCAAAAGTGATACTCCTCTGCACATGAAATGATGCTGATAAACGCTCATATCAACTAAATAAATAAGGTGAACACTCACTGATGTCTCATGAAGTAATACGCATAATCGCACTGGTAAAATATATCAGACAGTCACATGAAATAATATAAGTAACATATAAATACCTACTAACCACAGTAAATAAGGAAACAACATAAGAACAAACACTCACATGAAATGACGCGGTTTCGGGTCCGAATCGGCGTCTGGTCTTCACTGCACGAGCCGATACGGATCTCCAGATCATCTCATAGGTCGATCTTCGAATCGCCAGTATAACGGGTCCATAACGAGCCAATCCAAATCTCTCGTTACCAGTTCGGATCGCACGAATGAGTCCGTAATCGCTGTATCACGAAGCCATACACAGAGAGGGAGGGGAATTAACACCCACACATAACATACTTAGACGTGTACGCCACACGTGCATACACCCACGGTACATATAAATACACGGGTATACACTCACATACATACATATACATATGAGTATACACATACATACACATTCCCACACATGCATCTACACAGCATACTCACACAAGCACTAACTTATACTTAATACACAAACGCGATATATTAATAATCACTTAACACATATAAATATTAAAACATACCCATGCACACAAAATTATATAACACACGCACATGTAATTACAAACAAATCCACACATAAACACCCACACACAACATAAATTCACAACAAAAGGGAAAATACTTACAGAGGAGGGAGGCACGGCCATGGCAAGGGCTCGCCGGTGACAATCGGCGGAGACAGAAGCCGCAAAGGCTGACGGTGTTTGCCGGAGAGGGGAGGGGTGTGCTCGTGCTCACCAGCGGAAGAGATCGAGCTCCGACGGAGGATCCCAGAGGTGGGGATGACGACGGAGGTCGACGTCAAAGGGGGATGCCGGTCATAGGAGGCGTCTGAACACGGTAGTGGCCTGGGGTCACGTGGGGTGTACATGGGCAATGGGGGTGAAGGGCATAGGAGGAGTCCACGACATGGGCTGGTTGCAGGATGCGCAGGACATGGAGCTCGGCCTAAGAGGAGATGGGTGTTGTGTGAGATCATGGAGAGAGGGCAGGCTCCGGCGTGGGTGTGTGGATGGAGGGGGGCGCACAGGGGTTGTGCTCGGCCAACAGAGAGAGGTGAAGGTCTCGGCCATGAGGGCGTGGAAGAAAGGAGATGTGAGCGGAGAGGAAACACACGAAGGCGGAGGGGCTCCGCTAGCAACGAGGGCACGGAGGAGATGAGAAGGAGTTGTGGGTGGTTAATCTGAAGGGCGTAAGTGGTGGCGGCCGATGAGGAGGAAGAGGAGATTATGATGATGGAGTGATTAGGGTTAGAATTTAGGATTAGTGATAGGTTTGTATATATATAGTAGATTGGGTTATGGGTTGTGTGTTAATAATGGGTATGGATTGAATTTGGGTTAATGGGTATATGGGTAAAAGGTTATTGGGTATAGGCTATATGGTAATGGGCCAGGCCTGTCTTTGGGTTTCAGGTGGGCTAAAAGAAAGAAATGAAAGGAAAAGAAAATGGGAAGAGAAAATTAGTTATGGGCTGGGTTTGGGAAAATGAAAAAGAGAGGATAAAAGAAAAAATCATAATAATAATTAATACTAAAAAACAATAATGATAGTAAAGATAATAATAATAATGGCAATAATAGTGTATAAATATAATATATACATATACTTATACACATATACAAAAATAGATAAATCAATAATAATAATATAAGTAATCCAAATAATTTATAAGAATAGAAATACAGTATTATTTGTTAGGGGATATTACAAACTGTGAGGTGCAAAAAGACTCCTACCAAGCTATATTTAGGTATCGATCTGGGTTGAGGTCAGACATCCAACGAGCAATGTTCATTTACTCCCACAAAATAGGGACCCTTGCGCAAGTCAGCCAGCTCAAGACATAGAGACCTCCCTCAGATTTCTTCAGAATGTAGGATAATTCCTAAAGCCGGGGAGCAGCCTAGCTCAAACACTCACGCCACTAGAGACCTAAAGGCAAGTTTGTGATATATGAATATTCTAAGAACGCCAAGGGTAGTCAGTGTTTCAAGTGTCCAGCCTACAGTCAGTTGTTGCATAGTGTCTCTCTAAGAACCTTCTAGTTAGGGAAGCCAATGATGATGAGACCGAGATAATAGTTTATGAACCAACTAGCAGCGCTATTAATCTTGATGATGAGTTAGGGTTTCTAACATCCAATTGGTGTAGTTAGGTGTTCACACACAGTTGTTAGAGATGTTGATTGGCATCAATCTAGTGAGTTTCACACCTATATTATACATGAGGGAAAAATTATAATTTGATGATAGATGGGGGCAGTTGTGCGAACATCATTGCCAAGACAACTCTTGAGAAGATAGGTCTCAAGGCTGAACCATATCCCAGACCATACAACATGAATTGAGTAAGACTGCTCAATCTATTACCCAGTGTTGTCAGCTCCCTATCCACAAGTCCAGCTATGAGGATCGTGTTTGGTGCGATGTCTTAGACATAGACGCTACACATATTTTGTTGGGTAGGCCTTGGTTGTATGACTTGGATGTAACCAGTCTGAGTAGGTCTAACATTTATGAATTTAAATTTAAAAAAAAAGATAGGTTGAAATCTGCCAAACTCAAGACGAATGTAGGGAATAAAAGGAAATAATCACCGACAAAAACACAAGACATCATGTTACTTAGTGACTAGATCCCACTTTTCTCCTGAGTCTCCTATTAATGGATCTGCTCCAAGTCCTTAGAAATTTTCTCGGCCTTCTCCCTCTTCCCCAAGGTATCCCACACATTATCACAATTGAGCCATATTTACCACATTTGCATAATTTACGTGATCATAATACAATGCAAATGACAATCAGCAATTATAACTATCAGTCTGTTGTAGAGTCTCACAAGTGGTTACAGGACCTCGTAATAGGTGATGATGTGCTTATTAGAGTGCACCGAAAAAGGTTCCCACTGGCGATTTTGAAAAAGTTCCATCGCGATGCGGGGATCAAGGTTTTGAGGAGGTTTGGTTCCAGCGCCTACGAGCTCGATATTCTCTGTGATCTTGGGATCAGCTAGGTATTTAGCGTCGAGAATCTGACTCGTTATCGCACTTCCACGAGGCCACAACAAATTTCAGTTCATCCTTGCAACAACTACTGCTGAGGAGACCCACCACTAAGGAATTTGTGCAGTCCTTCCCGATTCGAATTCATCTCCACGCCATCATTATTCGCCAGTGGCGAATTTTTCGAAGCTGGGAAGAATTAATGGGAATCACTAGTTATTATTTTTTTTTTAGGTTTTTTTACTATTTATTTTAGGCCAGGTTCATTTTTCCTCTTTATTTTATCCCATATGGGTTATGATGGGAGTTGGCTTTTGTATGAGGTCTATATAACCAAGACTTGCAGCTGTTTGTGTAGTTCAGCTATTTTGAAAATTAAACTTTTGCATTGCAAATATTGCTTTGTGTATGAATCTTAGCATGATGAAGTGCTAAGTGGGAGAGTGATCTCCTTGATGTTGAAGCCAAAATCAATCATTATCTTCAAACCCTAATTTCTTTTCCCCTTTTCTTCTTCCCCCATTCCCGTTCTACATCACTTAATATGCAACCAAGGATAATATGCTAATTTTGCATTTGCTGTTACGGTTGTATGGTGGTGGTGAAGTGGAGGAGGAAAAGAATGTCATTTAAGTACTAAAACATTCAGTACAACTGTACAGGTGTCTATCTAAAATGGGTGCCAATCAGCCAATCAGGGCATTATTCATTTATGAGCCTTTCTAGAAACAGACTACGGTTTTCCAGCTTCCCAAGGAATCTCCATTTACGTTTCCACCGATATTTACTTCTTATAATCATATAAACGTTTTACACAAAAGAAGCTATGCCTTTCAGGATTCAATACTGGACAGGTTCAGTAGACCTAGGATGATCCTTAATGACAATCCTAGATAGACTGGCACCATGGCAAAATCTATAGGTGACTTTTAAGGAACCATTTTTTGAATGATCATGTTTGTTAATTAGAAATTCTTTATCTGTTAATTATTCATTCTCTAAAATAAAAGGTCAAAAGGGTTTGGAGCTGTAAAATAAGTCATCATATCCAAAAGAACAGCAGATGACATTTAAATTCATATATTTATTACCTAGATCATAGGAACATATGTATAACAAACAGAAAGAACTTACCTTGAGGTGACCTCAGTGGACTTACAACTCAATCATTTGCATCCAAGTGGATAGTGCATCAACACATTATAGTCTTAAAAAGGTTTCAAAGCAATTAGAGAATATGCAAATACCTTTGTTTGGATCCTTTAACTTGTCAATGACTGCCATAGGGCATCTTTTATACGTACAAATGGTTTCGTCTCCCCCACATCAATTTGGGAAGCCATATAACTGTCATCCTGAGAAATATCTTCAATGCATCCAACAAGGGATGGAGCGGGGTTTGGGGGGTTTGGGGGGCCACAATATGTATATGTATACATTCAAATAAAAGTTTGCATGATGAGGACATCACGCCGCTTAGAGGGCGATTCGATCGAGTCTATTTCAAGACGCGGCGTAATGCAATTCTTTGGCTTTAGCCTAGTTTTATTTTAAACCTATTTTATGTCATTTAGTTGATATAGTAGGTGTTCTTTTTGTGGGCATTTAGTACCACATTGGTTATTTCTTAGAAATTCTTTCTTGTAAAGCCTATAAAAGGCCCGCTTGACTATTTCATTGGAATTATTGAATGACTAAAACCTTCCTCAAATATCCAGCTAAATTCTTGAGTTTATTTGCTCTGAGTTTTGGGTGTGAAGCTCGTGCAAGGGGTAGAAACTCAAATTCTATTATGTTTTAATTTTCAAATTTGTTACGATTTGAAGGTGATTGCGATTCAAGCTGATTTACATCATTTTGTATCAGAGCCAAGTTTCAATCCGCTTATATTTTTTCCCAAATCCAAATTTCTCTTCCACTCTCAAAACCCTAGATTTAAATTCCTATATTTATTCCAAAAAAATATACTGTAGAAAAAAAATCCCATTCGAAAATCCTGATTAATCCAAATCCACCTGATTAATCATCGTCAATCCCTCTCCCTCCAAATCCCGCCGCCACCATCATCACCCCACATCATCCGCCAGCAACACCCTCGCCTCCATCCCACGCCGACGCCACCAACATCTTAACCACAAATCCCATCCAGTTTGTCACGTACACAGATAATGTGTGGTGTGACATACTCCCTATGGATGTTGGTCATATTATTTTGGGACGATCATGATTGTTTGACTTAAATGTGACCATATATAAACGTACCAACCAATACTCGTTCGTCCATAACGACAAAAATTTGAAGCTAATGTCGAATCAACCAAACAACCAACCCAAGAAAAAAAGGTTGACAAAGGGAAAAGAAAAGTGAATGCTCCAACTCCTAGAAGGAAGAGTGATAAGGGCAAAGGTAAGATGGTATGAATTTGATTAGCCACGATCAAATTGAAAAGAGCTTAAATTATGGTTCTACTTGTTATGCACTCGTGGCTCGAGAGGCTGAGCGAAACATCGAGGTGCAGATCTCCGAGCACATCAAACCAATCCTGGAAGAGTTTTCTAAAATTCTCCCATAAGATCTGTAGGTGAGTTCCTCCCATGCGAGACATACAACATGCTATTGACTTAGTCCCAGGAGCAACTTTGCTAAACCTACCCCACTACAGAATAAACCCTTATGAACATGAGGAGTTACAACGACAGATAGAAGAGTTACTTAACAAGGGGTTCATTAAAGAAAGTTTGAGCCCGTGTGCAGTTCCCTCACTTTTGGCACCAAAGAAGGATGACACATGATGTATGTGTGTGAATAGTCGCGCAATCAATAAGATCACCATCAAGTATCGTTTCCTCATTCTCCGTAATGATGATATACTGAATATGATGTCAGGTGCCACAATCTTCTCCAAGATTGATCTTAAGAGTAGGTACCACCAAATTAGAATCCGGCCAGGGGACGAATGAAAAACTGAATTTAAAACTAAGGATGGGTTGTATGAATGGTTGGTTATGCCCTTTGGACTGTCCAATGCTCCTAACACCTTCATGAGAGTATGACTCAACTGTTTCGATCATTTATTAATAAATTCATAGTGATATGCTTTGATGATATACTTATTTACAGCCGAACTCGGGAGCAACACGTGGGCCTTCTGAGGCAAGTCCTTCGCACACTCCAAGCTGAGAAGTTTTATACAAACCCAAAAAAGTGCTTTTTGTACAGACAGGGTTGTCTTCCTAGGATTTGTGATTTCATCCGAGGGAGTTTCCGCGGACCCTGAGAAGGTGAAAGCAATCACCGAGTGACCACAACCCCAAACGATTAGGGAAGTCAGGAGTTTTCACGGGTTAGCCACTTTCTACCGTCGGTTCATAAGAACTTTAGTGCTATTATGGCACTTATAACCAACTGTCTGAAGAGCGAGAGATTCCAGTGGACTCCTGCAGCCATCAAGGCTTTTGCAGAAATTAAGAGGATGATGATTGGAGCTCATGTTATACGTCTTCCCGACTTTTCGAAGGCATTTGAAGTAACATGAGACGCATCGGAACTGGCAATAGGTGGCGTGCTGAGTTAGGAGAATCATCTCGTTGCTTATTTCAGTGAAAAATTAAATGACACCCAACAACGATACTCCATATATGACAAGAAATTTTATGCGGTTGTGTAGGCTTTGCGCTACTGAATGTATTATCTGTTACCGTAGGAGTTCGTGCTGTATTCGAATCATGAAGCACTGAAGTACCTCAACTCCCAGAAGAGGCTAAATGCAAGACACGGTAAATGGGTGAAGTTCCTCCAGGATAACACATTTGTTCTCAAACATAAGGCGGGAGTTGAGAATAAGGTCGTTGATGCGCTCAGCCGGCATGTAATATTTTGGTAACTATGAGTGCAGAAGTGATTGGATTCGAGAGATTGAGGGAGGAGTATGACTCATGCCCCGACTTTGAAAAAATTTACGTCACGTTACGGGACGGCTCTATTCGTGAAATGGACGGCTTTCTGTTACAAGACGTTTCTATTCAGATTCTGTAAGCTATGTATTCTCCGTACATCCCTCAGAGATTCTCTCTTAGGAAATACATGTTGGAGGTCTGGCTGGAAATTTCGTCAGAACAAGACAATTGAGTCTGTTGAACACCAATTATACGGTCGAGCTTGAAAAAAGATGTCGCTAAGATCATTGGCCAGTGTCGCACGTGTCAACTGGCTAAGCAACAAAAGCAAATTGCCGACCTTACACTCCTCTCCCTGTGCCTAATTGTCATTGGCAAGACATGAACTAGATTTCATACTATGGTTGCCAAAAACTCAAAAAAGGCACGACTCCATCCTAACAGTAGTTGATTGATTCTCCAAAATGGCTCACTTCAACCCGTGCTCTAAACCTCTATGAGTCTCGAGTCGCTATCTTGTTATTTGATAATGTCAAGTTACGTAGGTTGCCTAAAATTACGATGCCAGATAGGGACGTTAAGTTTGTTAGCTACTTCTGGCAAACACTTTGGCACAAGATGGGCACCAAACTGAAATTTTCGACAGGTTTTCATCCACAAACGAATGGCCAAACCAGAGGTAGTAAACAGAACTCTAGACAATCTCCTTAGGTGTCTCGTTGGGAAAATTTTAAAAACTTAGGGTCTCATTTTGCCTATGGCCGAATTTGCATACAATGATTCTGTCAATAGGACTACGGTCTTAGTCCTTTTGAAATAGTAACTGGCTTTAAATCTAGACAGCCAGTTGATTTAATTCTCATGGCTCACCATTATTCTAGGGCATCAGACTTTGCAGCATTTGCATCTCATAAACGTGCACTACATGAGGAGATCAGAAAGAAAATAACGAAAAATAATGCTGATAAAACTTCTGCAGATTTACATCGCAGATTAAAGACATTTAATGTCGGTGATTATGTGATGGTCCGCATGAGACCCGAGCGGTTTCCTCCGGAAACCGTGAAAAATTACACTCGTGAAGCGCAGGACCATTCCAAATCCTCCAGAAAATCAATTCAAATTCTTATGTGATGGATCTCTCACCGGACTTTGGCATCAGTTGCACTTAATGTTGAGGACTTGGTTCCATATAGAGGTACCTTTGATACCCCTTCTGATCCATTCGTAGATGAGCCTATCTAGGACTTCTTTCTGAGAGCCCCCACTACCTCCACTTCCTCCTAAATTACCCCATGCAACAGAAAACATAGATTCTATCTTGGATGATCAGATTGTCTCTACTAGAGACGGAGGGACGCGACTAAGTGGAAAGGAAGACCTGATTCGAAAAATTCTTACATGACCGAGGACTTCCGGCAGCTTCATCCCGACCTACTAGAGCGCTGTCAAAGCCAGCAGCAGCTTCTCACACACACTCGACAGGGTCGAGTTCTTCCCACCGGGGAAATCGATGAGGACATCACGCCGCTTAGGGGTTCAATTGAGTCTATTTCAAAAAACGGCATAATGCAATTCTTTGGCTTTAACCTAATTTTATTTTAAACTTGTTTTATGCCATTTAGTTGATGTTGTAGGTGTTCATTTTGTGAGCATTTAGTACCACATCGGTTATTTCCTATAAGTCCTTTCTTGTAAAGCCTATAAAAAGCCCCTTAATTATTTCATTGGAATTATTGAATAATTAAAACCTTCCTCAAATATCCAGTTAAATTCTTGAGTTTATTTGCTCTCGAGTTTTGGGAGTGAAGCCCGCGCAAGGGGTGGAAACACAAAATTCTATCATGTTTAAATTTCAAATTTTAGTTATGATTTGAAGGTGATTGCGATCCAGGCTGATTTACATCATTGCATATATATAATTATACTAAAGTTGGTCAATACCTTTAACTCAAATTAAATTTTGTACTAATTTTTTATTTATGGTCAAAAGATTTCACGAAAACATAAAAACATGGCATGATATAATAATGTGACTTATAAGAAAATAAAAACATTAAATCTATAGATGTGAAAAACTAAGAAAAGAGAAGGGAAAGAAATGAACCGTAAATCTACAATGTATATCTGTTCATTTAAATAAGAAATTAATACAATTACGAAGCGGTGGCTCAGCCGAATAATGACGAGAAACTTAGTAAATTCAGTAGCTTTAAATATCATCTTTGACATCTTTTCAATTTAATTTATTGCTATTAGAAAGAAAAAAGATGATTGTTAGGTAAAATTTTCCTTATAATCCATGTTGATGTTTTCCCTTGTTTACTGGATTTTTTTCCTGTTTTGATTTGCATGATGATATTCTTCTCAGGGTGCATGGATTGGAAATTTGAAAAGTTTTCAAGGTTAACTTCTATTGCAACCCAATTTTTTCTAAAGTATAAATCTAAAAGTAGAAATAGCATGTTTATTTATTGCTATCAACTCTTATATACACTTAATGAGGTGTACATTTAACAAAATTTCATAGATAGCTAATTAAATTAGTTGACCCATTTCGACTTCCCATTTATTGCCTACGGCAAAATTCATGCCATGCGAGATGGGGATAACATGATTTTTACCGAAAGTTAGGGTACAACAACAGATGCAAAATCAAAGAAGGTACATGAACATTTTAAATAAAATAGAGCACATTGTAACTTTTGGAACTGACCAAGGCCATAAAATTTGCCTTCTGCAGCATTCTAGAAAGCTTTACCAATTAATATCAGGTACCTTAAGCAGACCTCTGGAGGTTCATACACATGTAACCTTTGTCAGGAGTTCAGTTGAATCCCTTCCTCTGAATATGAAATGTAAACCACTTGCACCAACCATGACTGACATATGTAATGGCACCTTCTACGCATCAACGTCAGATAACCAACTATTCAACTGGTGTTTTATTTATTTATTTATTGCCTCCAAAGCCTCTCTTCTAATTCTGACATTACTTCATAACAATTCACCCCAGGATACCCAATTTATAACATATAAAATAGCTAAGAATGAAGTAGCAACCTGATTGAGAAAGATAATGCAGTGCGAAATGAAATTTCTCACACCAGATCCTAATCCTCTCTCTTATTTCTCTTCCAATTCAGAGCCTTCTTTTACAACATCTACTCTAATGTATACCCCATTCTTCCTTCCCCTACAACCCCTTATAAATATCTCCTGGCCTCTATCAAAGACAGCTCACTAATCAAAATGATTTGGACATGATCTAATTGAAATAACTAATGCAGAGTGTAGCCTGAGCATGACACCTCCAGGTAGACCAAAGCAACCATATTTATGTTGAAGAAGATTAAAATAGCATGACACCTCCAGGTAGCCCAAGCACCATATTATGTTGAAGAAGATTAAAATAGCAAAGAGTAGGTAAAAAGCTAAGACAAATGTCCACACACATCCACTTCTTATCTTTGAATTTCCCCCATAAGAAACCATTTCATCGCATTGTTAGTCTAGCACCTTAGGGTTGACCCTTAAAGGACTCCTTTTTGAAAATGAACGTGTGACTCTACTCTTCTTTGAAACTTTCCTAAAAATGCATAAATATGTCCTCAAGTTAGCCACTATTGGAACAACCTCTTCTCTATTTGGATCTAAATCAACACAAGTCAACTCTCACTTGATTTGGAAGGCCCCATTTGAGACTTTTTAGTCACTTGAAGGTCTTCACCCCGTCAAAGCTTTTGCCACTTCTCAAGATTGTATTGTGTAGAGTTACCATGCAACTAGCTATATCTTCTTTCACTTACTTTTCTAACCTCTTTTCTATACTATTTTAGTACTTTTAGTATAATCTCTTTAATGCTTACTATAATCTTTTTCTTGTCCATATTGTTTATTGTATTAACTTGCAAATAGTAGCTTGCAGCATTAATTTGGATATTAAAGTTGAAATAAGTAGTTTCTAGTTAGTAATTTCATGGTAATGTATATTTGCAAGCACCTTATTACCTTCTTGCTTATTCACTTTTAAATATTCATACTGACTACTTGTAGCTCCTTATTAGTAGCTAGTGACCTATAGTATATAATTAATAACTTATAATTAGTAGATTTATAATAATCTAGTTTCTACATTATTAATCCTTGCATATCCATAGTTTTACTTGACAGTCAGTAGCATAAATTGAGTTCACTTGTTCTTAATTTTTCCTCCTCTAATTTAGCTTGATACTACTTGTACCTTGCTAGATAACTATTATTTTTATTTGCAATGTATGTCATCAGCGTTCACTTTAGCTTGAACTTGTGGCCTCCAATCCTGAATGTATAAAAGCGTGAAAAATAAAAAAAGAAAAGAAAAGGAAAATGTCAAAAGAAAACTGAACTATTCCCCAATAATCTAAACTGAATGTATATATGAAAAATTTTAAGTTAATTAAAGTACAAACTAGAGTGAAAGTTCAAAAAATGAGCTTAATATATCAATCAGAACCCCCAGTTTTCTCCAAATTCAAAGTGAAATTGCTCAATCCCACTTCCTTTCCTTACTCATTAATCAAAAGGGGTACCTTTCGCAGTCCTTAATGCATGAAAACCTAATGAGAAAAAAAAAACAGACGACAGGACTTAAAAAAGCGACTACAGGAAACCCTAATTTTCGAGTATCAATAGCTCACCGAGCTGATGAAATCGATCAGTGCGGCATTAGCTTCACCGTCTCTCGCCGGAGCATCTATCTGAACTCCCAGCGCCTCATCGCTAATATCTGGACAGAAATTGAGAGGGTTGAGAACCGAGAAAGAAGACATCAGTTAACAAAAAAAGGATTAAAGAGACCTGTGATTGTGGCGATCTTGGAACCAGGCTTCGCGTGGATTGATATGGAGACAGTGGCGGGAGAAAGGAGGCGGAGGCACGCCGGAAACTTACCCGCGGCAGCGGCCGGAGGCAGCGGGGCTGCGCCTGCCTTCGCTTTCCCTCGCTTTGAGGGTGCCATTTGGATCGGAACCCGTAGGTGTACTTGTTTTTGTGGCTATTTTTTCAAAGAAAACCCTCACAAATAAATAACTCCAAAATTTGACCGCCTCCCAAGCTCATTCCAAAAATCGACCTCTAACATATCACGTCGGCGGTTCGCCCCGCCAGCGTGACACCTGCGCGGCGTCAGACCGGATTTTGCTTTGTTCAGGATTGCCAACCCCGGACGAACTTTCTATGTATTGGCTCGTCCGGGTTGCCAACTCCGGATGAAGCAAAAATCAGAAAAAAAAATATTACTTTGTCCGGAGTTGGCAACCTCAGATAAGGCTAGAATCTAAAACAAAAAGAAAAATTATTTCCCTCTCCTCTCTCCCTCCTCTCTCTCTCTCTTATCGTCCCGGCCTCCTCGTCGCCACAGCAGCCCAGCAGTAGCAGGGTTGTTGCTCGCCATGGTCGTCATTGGCGCCCCCGGCCTTGACGGCGGCGTGCCTGATGGATGTCTTACAGGAGGAGAAAGGGAGAGGGGAGGAGGGAGATGAGATAGAGGAATAATTTTTTTTTTTAAATTGTGGCTTGTCCGGGTTGGCAACCGCGGAGAAGGCCAGATTTTTTTTTTTAAAATAGTGTTGCTTTATATAGGCAAAAAAAAATTGTTCGTTCAGGTTACCAACCCCGGATGAAGGAAAAACCGCATGGACGAACCGCCTCGCCGCTGACGTGGCATGTCAGAGGTCGGTTTTTGAAATTAATTTAAGGGGGGTCGATTTTTAGAATTATTTTATTTAAGAGTTAAATTGAAAAATAGCCATGTTTTTGTTATAGGGGTTTCCCACATCGAGACCTGAAATCTTTCTAAATTTCATTTTCACCTCAAAATTTTCATACTTTTATATTGACTCCCAAATCTTATTAATTGGTACAAAATACCCCTCCGCTAGTGTTGTCTATTTTGTAACAGTAGGCAGGTAAGTTACACTTCTATCCTCGTTCTTTCATTCTCTTACTCTCATCTCAGATCTCACTTTCACTCTCTCGTCATTCTCTCTCGCTCCACTTTCTCTCATTAACGAGCGACGAAGAAGACAACCTGGCCCCCTGCTGCCCTCTTCCGTCGTCGCCACTACCGCTGTCGTCAAAATGTACCCATATGGCGAAGTAAATGGAAACCATATGGGAGGATATTTGTCCCTCATCTCCTTCTCCCTCCCCACTTAACAAAACCCCAATAACAAAATCAACAGAACCCATCAACCTCAAGCTCTACAAATCACTATTCATGGCCTAATTCCATGCTTCCTCTATCGCCTCCACCTCCACCTCCACCTTCTCTCCTTCAACCCCCAAAACTCCCACCACCTCCCCCTTCACCTTTACCTGCAACTCCACCGTCAAATCCCTGCCCCAATCATTCTCTCTCCACCAAAATTAGACTAGAACCCAAACTTGAACTCGAAGTCATCTCTCTCCTACCAGCTCCGGCCACTTTCCCTCACCTTCCTCAAGACGATGACGACCCAATCGCATCCCCCACCAAGCCCAAGCCCATATGAGTAAACCTTTCCCAGCCTAAACCACCGTCCTCTCCCTTCGTCGCCACAAGCGCCACCCCTACTCTCACACCCCGGCCTCAAAATCCTCTCCCGCTCCCTCTCTGCCGCCTCTGACCTCGATGATCTTTCCGCCAGGCTCTCCAATAGTTTCCCCGCTAACGCGCCCGTCACAAGACACCACCCTTCTCCTCCCCAACACCCTCTGCCCCCTAGCATAACTCCTACCGCTACTTCCTCTGGCTCATGACCAACAACTTCTCCCCCCCTTAAACCATCTTCTACAATGTCATCATGAAGTCCTTGAGGCAAGGGAAGAAATACGAGCTCTGGAGAGCCTCGCCTACCAAATGCTTGATAAAAAAGATTGAGCTTGATAGCATCACTTATTGTATAGTCATCACCTATTTGAAGAAATGCCAGTGGTTCGACCGGGGCCATCGAGTGGTTCGAGAGGATGTACAGGACCAATGTGACGCCCGTCGAGGTCACCTACTCGGCGGTGCTTGACGTGTATGCGAAGCTGGGGAAGAGGAGGAGGTGGTTGGCTTGTACGAGCGGGCATGGACTGATAGGTGGAAGCCTGACCCAATCGCGCTCTGGGAGCTTGCTAAGATGTTCAACGAGGTCGGGATTATGATGGGATTCAATATGTTCTTGATAAGATCAAAAGTCTCGGGGTGAAGCCAAATGTGATGGTGTATAACACGTTATTGGAAGCGATGGGCAAGGCGGGAAGCCTGGGCTTGCGAGGAGCTTGTTTGAAGAGATGGTGTCCGTTGGTTATCTTTGAATGAGAAGACGCTGACTGCCCTGATTAAGATTTATGGCAAGGTGAGGTAGAGAAAGGATGCGTTGGAGCTTTAGGAGAGGATGGGAAGGAACAAGTGGCCGATGGATTCCGTTCTGTAAATTACATTGTTGAGTATGTGAGCAGATCTTGGGCTCGAAGAGGAGGCTGAGCAGCTGTTTGAGGACATGAAGAGGAAGTAGGGTCAGCGCAGCTAGAAAACTTGAGCCAGATAAGAGGAGGCCGAAAAGTAGTTTTATTGACAAGGAAATCAAGAAGAAAGCGAAGAAGGGTATAATGAAAACTTTACATCTTTTTTTAGAGTTTCAAAATGTAAAAATGGAATATTCCACGTATCTTTTAGCTTGTAAACAGAAAACCTAACAGAGATGGTGTTTTTATCCAAACTTATAAGATTTGGGGGTCGATATGAAAATATGAAGATTTTCGGGGGTGAATATAGAATTTAGAATTTGGGTAGGGGTTCGGATCGGGCCGAGTCAGCCTGAAAACCCGCACGGACCCGTCTCCTGCGAGCCCAGGCCCCGCTCGGCCTGGGTCAACTGGGCCTTGGCCCGGCACGGCATGTCCCAAGCCGGGGCGTGCCTGGGTTTAGATAAGTTGGCCTGCGATCGCACCAGGCTGGGCCCAGGCCGACCCGGGTACCCACGACTATAAAATAGCTGTTGGGCCATATTTGGGGGGTTTTTGTAAATTTTTTTTACAAAACCTCCCCCAACGACATTATTAGCCCATAAATTAGTCGCGGGGGGTTTGTAAATTATTTTTCAAATCCCCCCAATGGTTATACTGACCAGATTTTTTTTTCAAAAAAAAATTTACATTTTAACCACTCATTCCCCTCTATAAATACCCACTCTTCCTCCCTTCATTTCATCACAAAAAAATTCTCTAAGAAATCTCTCAAATTCTCAAGTGATTAAGCTCTAAAGTTCTCAAGTGATCAAACTCTCTCAAGTTTTCAAGCTTCCTCAAGTTTCTCAAGTGCTCAAGCTCCCTCAACCTCTCCTCAAGTGCTCAAGTGCTCAAACTCCCTCAACCTCTCCTTAAGTGCTCATGCTCCTTCAACCTCTCCTCAAGTGCTCAAGCTCTTTCAAGCTCTTTCACATTCCGATATTTATATTATTGTCAATTTTAGTTTAAAAATAGATGCACGTTCTTCATCAGCAAGCTCTAAAAACCCTTCTTCTTCTAGGTATAATTGTAATTTAAATTTGACTAGTCAAGAATGGTATGATTTGCATATACCTTTACCTGGCACTCCAATAATTTCATTCACATATCCGGAAACATTAACCATAGATTTTGTTGCTTCTTCTGAACTACCTTCTCATCCACCTTCTACTTCATTATCAAGTAGAACTTTCATGACAGAGGAAAAATCTGAGGTTTGAAAATTTTTAAAAAGAAACTATTAATGGAGTTAAGAAAGATGTATGCGAGATTTGCCCTGATGTTTCTTATGTTTTTCCTGAAAATAGTGGAAAAAGAGCACTAATTAGGACATTATGGCAAAACATCCCCGGAATCAACCACGAAAAATACAAAATTCTACTTTTAGTGGCACACTAAGCACTTTTAGTTATAATCGTCAAAGAGGTAAAACTAATCTAACTAAATATTTAATTCAGGCTGAATAATCTTTTAGCTTTACTGGAAATGAAGCATTTATAAATTTTATTAAAACTACTCATAATCCTGAATATGATCCATTCTGTAAAGATACTATTAGAGAGAAAATTTTTAGGATTGTTGAAAAAGAAAACAAATTTTAATTGCAACTTTTTTCTATACCACAAAGAGTTGCACTTTCTTCCGATTGCTGGGAAGCTCTTAAAAGCTTTCATTACATAGTTGTTATTGCACCTTTTATTGATTCTGACTGGCTTTTAAATAAGAGAATTATTGGTTTAAAAAAAATTTCTCATAATGGTTCTAATCGCAATCAAACTGTTTTGCAAGTTGTTAGAGAATTTAGACTTGAATCTAAAAATTTTTAATTTCAGTTGATAATGCTAGCAATTATACTGTTGCAATTGAGCTTTTAAAATCTCATTTTAAAGTGGTTTTGAATGAAAAACTTTTTCATATTCATTGCGTATGTCACATTATTAGCTTGTGTATATGCTTTAAAATGTATAGATGTTTATATTCAAAATTTTAGAAATACTATTTTATTTATTAAAAGTAGTGGTTCAAGAAGGCAAAGTTTAAAACAAATTTATTCAAGCGTTGGCTTACAAATTAAAGCTTTACCTCATGACATAAGGACTCGCTGGAACTCAACATATAATATGTTAAGGAAAGCTATTCCTTATTTGACTTAATAGATATGTTTATTTACACAGAATTGCTAGATATATTTATTTCTAATGATCAATGAAAAATTATTGAAGTGATTTGTGAATTTCTGAGTAAATTTGAAAGAGTGATAAGATTATTTTCTGGGGTTTATTATCCCACTACTAATTTAGTATTTTATGAGTTAACTGAAATTACTGAACTATTTTGTACATATCGAGATGATATTTTGCTTCAAGATATTGTTCATTCTACGGAAGAAAAATTCAATAAGTATTTAAAGATTTTCCTATTATATTTTATTTTTACTACTATTATGAATCCTCAAATTAAATTTGAAGGATGTAAATATTTACTTGAAAATTTTTTATGAAAAATGAATTATCCTGATAGTTTCTAAGTATAGAACGATATTGAGCATTCTATAAATAATATGTATGATTTTTATGATTCTCAATTTGGAAATAAATAATCATCCCAACCTGCATTTTTGTCAAGCCTAAAAGTTCTTTATTATCTGGTTTATTACCTGCATCTAAATGATCAAGAAGCTCAGACTTATTGAATGAGCTTCATTATTATTTTACTCGTGCTATAGCTTCTGAGATTGATGCAGACTCTGGATTGGAACATTTTGATATTTTAGCCTGGTGAAAATCACAGGATTCAACATGTCCTATGCTTTCCATTATGGTGCGTGATTTACTAACCCCTCCTACCTCTACTGTATCTTCAGAATATGCTTTTACTATAACTGGACGAGTGCTGACCGATACGAGGAGCTGCCTTGCATCAGAAGCTATCGAGATGAGCATCTGTGGCAAGGATCGGCTTGATGCGGAGACAAGAAGTTAGAATAAAATAATAGATGAATCATTGAAGACTCTCCAGAAGATGAGTGAACAAAAGAAGATATTTTGTATTTGTATTTGTATCAATTTAAACTTCAATTTCAATCTACATATTACATTTGTAATTTTATCTTTTATCTATATATTCATTTTGTATTTGTATCAATTTATGATTTATTCAAGATATTGGATTATTAATAAAAAAAAATTTGCATTTAAATTTTATAACTTGTATCAATTTTGTCCAAATTTATGTGATTTTTTTTAGATTTTTTTAAATTTTCCTGAATTTTTTGATTTTTTTTAGTTTTAATAAAAAAATTTAAAGGTTTTTAAAAAACACGGGCCGGCCGGGGCTCTGGGCAATGTCCTGGTCCCCATTAGAGGGGCCAGGCCGCCCACCTAGATTTTGGGGGCGGTCCAGGCTTGGCCCAACCCGGACCGGTTTGCTTCCCTAAATTCGTGTATCCATATGGGAAAAAACTGTTTATTTTGATGCCCCTATTGAATGGGAAAATTTAGCTTAAGTCCCTGGTCTGAAATTATATTTGTCGAAAATCCTCCTGTCTTGTGTATTTTAGCATGCTTACCTCAAACACAGGATAGGTTTTAGGGCTAATTACTCAATACCCCTTTAACGCTCAATTCTTACTATCCCGTAATGTTCAATTTGCATGAATTAAACCCTCTCCGTGGTGAACTATCGTTGCTCCGAAGATAGAAGAAGAGTAAAAACGTCAAAAAGGAAAATATTAAATAACAAGAGCAAAATGGAGCAAGGGGGGTTCATAAGGATCATAACAAAAGGAGCTAAAGTGATACAAATTGAATATTAAGATAGTGAGAACCGCACAAACATTAGAGGGTTTTGAGTAATTACTTCAAGTTTTATATAAAAGTAAACCCTCATATTTTGGACTTGAAAAAAGACAACCCCTTCTAATTTTGGAAATATTGTGAGAAGAGTTATATTTAATTTTTGAGGGGAGAAATGTTGTTCAAAGGTTGATTGGCGCCGTCAGAGCAAGGAGTTTTTTTTTTTTTTTTGGGGAGATAAAATCATGAGGTAAGAACCTGGTATTTCATTAATAAGAATTTAAGAAACATCTCCAAAATAGAAGGGTACAGATTTAAATAGAAACACTCATGTATAATTTGCTCATTCCCCAAAAATAAAAGAAAAAAGAACAAAAAAATGAAGCCAGCGGAACACCCTCAGCTTAGTCGCAGCTTCACCCTCCATCGTAGATTTGTTGTCTGCTGCTCGGATCCATCCATCCCTTGGCTGAATCCCTTGCCAACACCGTCACGACATCTGCAACTCAAATCCGGTCATCCCATGATGGAGCCCCCCATCGAAGTCGTGGCATCCCCTTTTACTGTACTTGCGGCATCACAACTCAGACACAATATCTACAGCTCTGATCTGGTCATATCCCGTAACTGGATTCTCCACCACCGAAATCGTGGCATGTCCCTAGTACCGAAGTTCCGACATAAAATCTGGCCATCTCTGATCGGTCTTTCCCGCTCAAAACCAGCCATCCTCAGCCGGATACCCCCGCTAACTTTCACCAGCCCTTGTCCGGATCTTAGAGTTCTACAAAAACCGCAAGTCGAATCACTGCCGCCTCCCCCCGATCTGAAGTTGCCAGACCGGATCTGGCCGGATCTGTAGGCGCTGGGTCGGATAGGTGCCCCCCTAAACAGCTGCCTCCGCCCTAGAGAGATCCGAACAACCCGGCGAACTACTTGATGAACCAGCTAAATTCTGGAGATTGAATCTAATATTCCAACCGAGCTCTCTATTTTGCTCGATGCAGATGTTAGGGTGTGTGTATGTAGGAGCAGGGTGTAAGATGAGCTTTTGTTAGCCTTGTCTATCCAATAAAACTTTTAAGGGCTAAAACACAACAAAGGGTGTTGATAATTAATTAATTTTAAGCACAACATTGAACACAACATATTCCATATATTATTGCTTTTGAATTGAAAATACAACATACAAATTGCCCACAAAAAAACGAACTCAGTCTTGTCTGGTACAATAGCAAGCATATGCTACTTCTCTGCATTATATGCATGCATACAAAAGAGAGAGAGCAGCCTATTAATTTGTCTTCAAAATGCACCACCTCAAGCCAGAAGCATTTGAGGTGGTCTTCTGTTTTTTTATTTTGTATTTGCAAAAGAGAGCACAGGTTCATGGATTTATTCGATTCTTCACCGGCAGAACATAGCCTGCAATGGAGCTGATTCTTGCTAAATATTTTACGATCTTCTCCTTCAAAATAAGCTGGGAACAGTAAGTGTTATAGTCAATCAATAATATATAAGAGAATTACATGTTATATATGTTAGTATTTGAGGGTATTCAAAATATGCAAAGTTTTTTTAGTCCCATATTGAATAGGAAAAGAACTTTTAGTGTTTAAATATGGAGTCTGTTCCATGATAAATTGTGTGGGCTAGAAACTAAGGGTGCTCACGAGCACACAAGCCAATTGAGGACCCAATGAAGAAAATGGGGTTATTGGTTTTTTAGTTTAGAAAACCTTAATTCGCACACCCCCTTTGTTTGGGGGAGTAGCAAATTTGGATTTCAAGTGTAAGACTAAGTTTTGCCAGTTGATTTTTTTAAAAATTAAGATAAAACTTTTCCATTGTTCTCTGCTCAAGAATTCTGACGATGGAAAACTCTCCTTATAAAGGACCTAACCCTTGTTCTCAAAGACACAACCCAATCATGTTCTTTCTCCTTAAACTCTTCAGTTCTTCCCTGCATCTCTAAATGAAATGCTTGAAGGTCTGTGTATTGCGAGTGCACGCTTATAGGGCCAGCGATCGTTGAATCTTGGAGGGAAGCCATGAAAGGTTTCTTTCTTCCTCTGCTGCCCATTCTGTGTTCTGATTTCAAAACACCACAGCATTGCCCTCCTTATATAGCCATACAAGTTACCACAAGGTGCAAATGTTACATGACCCAACTTGGCTAGAAAAAATGACTACAATACAAAAAAGTTCTGGTCCTCTCTAAAACTTTTTGACTCTGGTGTTCTAGTTTTGTACATAGTACACAGAAAGAGACAGTAGAACCTAATCCCCTGCCTAAAGATGGATGCAGGTACTGGAACTGGCAGTTGGCACCCAGCATCAACCATTCCTCTTGTAGGAGGAGATTTGCATACATAGAAAATATTCTCTACATCAAGGATTGGTTTTCCATGCCACATAATATATATTTCATTAATAATAGTTAAAAGTAATTTTAATATTAGTTAATTGTCTAGTTATCATAAAACCACCTCCAATTTTTGGAATCAAACTTGCAAATAATTAAGTTCGACGTAAACTAGTTCCTCATAATTAAAAATCATCTAGACTTGATTCCAATTAGCTCTTCTATAAATGAAAATGAAAAAAGATACAGGTTTAAATAATAGCCATTAAAAGTTAAATATGAAGTGGGCAGCAAGTAGTTAAACAAAAAACTTTTAACACCCTAATCAAAAAAGGTAAACAAAGATTTAAGTAGTTAATTAAATGTTTATCTATACAAGTTAAAAACACTGAACTCGCTAACTAACATGTAGGTATGCAATAATTAGCTCATCCATGCACGTAGCAGTTAGTTACTTAGGGTCTGTTTGGTTGTCGTAATTGATCATAATTCGTAAGTCGTAATTGGTAACTCTTTTATAGTTGTAAATGAGTTACGTGCATGTAAGTTTTCCGATATTTGGTTGGTAATATAAAGTTGTAAGTGGGAAAGTGTATTGTATTTTACGGTATTTGGTTGTCGTAACGTGTAAGTCGTAAGTGAAAAAGTTGACCACAAAATTAATTATTTGGTGATTTTAAAAAATTTAAATATTGCAAATAAATACTAAAAATACTAAATATAAAAAAATTTAATATTAATATAAAAAATAATATAAATTTGCTTGACCACAAAATTAATTGTAAGTAGGTTGTAAGTGTGTGGTAATTGGGTTGGAAGTGAGTGGTAATTGGGTTGCATAAGTTTTTACAAATTACGATCCAAACAAACACCGTAGTTATAATAATTGAGCTGCAAGTCATTTACTTTTATGGTCTTTTACTGCCTTTTACAGCCTTTTACGCGGAACAAACAACCCCTCAGTATTAGAATCACTGTGTCATCCAAAAGAAGCCAATTCCTCAAGTTAAGATTTGTATTCTTGTGAGAGAGATCCAAAACAAAAGAATAATTCTCATAATCCCTTTCTTCAAGATAATAGAACTTCTTTCCTCTCCCATGAACGTAAGTAAATTGCCGAACCACGTATACCTTATTCGTGGTCAAGTGAGCTTGTTATTCTGATCGAGTTCTAACAACAAGGACCAGACTTAAGCCAATTAGTCAAGGGAAGGAGTAGAGGCAAGTATTTTATACGTATATTACCCGATCTAGACCCGCTAAAATACTAGTTAGACTATGCATCCACACAGAGTTATATATATGTTATACAACTATTTTCATAGATGCATTCATGAAATATTTTATTTACTTTCAACAGTAGTGTAAATAATATGCTATTATTTTCAGTTATTTAGGGGGAAAAATGATATCGATGTTGATGGATGACTCAAATGGATCCTTGAAACTTGATTATAAGCACGAAAAGATGGAGGATTAATTTTTTTCATTTAGCTATGGTTTTTTCTGAAGAATACTTATTTATTTTGGATAATAAATTTTCTCTTCTTATTGTCTTCTATTTTCATTATTCTATACATCTATCTGTAATAATAACTTCAACTTTAATTATGAGAAGGTGGTTTCAAATAAAAATAAAAAGATAGATATTTAGTTTGAGAGACTTAGGTGAACTTTTTTTCTTTTAGAAATATCGACCAGAGCAAGAACTTAAACATGAGACTCCCGACAACTAACATCTACCCCCATTACCAGTGAGCCAAGCAAGATGAATTGAGGTAAGAGAGTATCTGGATTTGAGTACTTTCAAATATAATGTAAGAGAGAGATTTGGGAGCTTTCAAATAGACTGATGAAGGGTGGTGGTAAGGAAAGAAAAATCAATCTTTATCCATGAAATTTTATTATAGAAACAACTTTCCTGATTTTAAGTTATATCTCTAAAGTTTTATTATAACAATAAATAAAATTTCTAGTTCCAACGAACAATGATTTGGTCCATAGTGTTCAAGTGTGACTAGTTTTGCCAAGGGGCTGATTGTCTTTATGAAGAAAAATACCTCAATAGCACTAGAGAGCCAAAAAAAAAACTGATAATTCTAAGCACAACATTGCACACAACATGTTCCATATATTATTACTTCAGAATTGAAAATACAACATCTAAATTGGCCACAATAGACGAACTCAGTCCCTTCTGGTAAAATACCAAGCATATGCCACTTCTCTGCATTACATGCATAAATACAAACAAAAGAGAACAGCTTATTAATTTGTCTTCAGAATGCACCACCTCTAGCTAGAAGCATTTGAAGTGGTCTTTTTTTTTTTTTCCTTTTTTTGCTTCTGCAAAAGAGAGATCAGGTTCATGGATTTATTCGACTCTTCACAAGCACAACATAGCGTACAATGGAGCTGATTCTTGCTAAATATTTAACGATCTTCTCCTACAAAATAAGCAGGGAACAGTAAGTGTTACAGTCAATCAATAATATATAAGAGAATTGCTATAGGAATTTTCTGAGGAAAATGTAAGCTTTATATCCACGTAAAATGAGAAGAAGGCTTACTAATTCCTTTTGTCTGCAGCTCTTCTTAGTTGTTATAAGGAGGTGACTTGTAGTAAGGTGGTGGTGGTGATTTGTATTCGTAGACAGGAGGTGACTTGTAGTAGGGAGGTTTATATGGAGGTGGAGATTTGTATTTGTACGTTGGAGGTTTATAAGGGGGAGGTGGTGACTTGTAGACAGGAGATTTATAAGGAGGTGGTGATTTGTAACTGTAAACTGGAGGCTTGTAAGGAGGCGGTGATTTGTATTTGTAAACGGGAGGCTTGTATGGAGGTGGTGATTTGTACACAGGAGGCTTAGGTTTATAAGGAGGTGGTGGTGATTTGTATTTGTAGACCGGCGTTTTGTAAGGAGGTGGTGATTTGTAGACTGGAGGTTTGTAAGGAGGTGGTGGTGATTTGTATTTGTAAACAGGAGGTTTGTAAGGAGGCGGTGATTTATAGACAGGAGATTTAGGTATAGGTTTATGAGGAGGTGGTGGTGATTTGTATTTGTAGGCAGGAGGTTTGTAAGGAGGAGAGGGTGATTTGTATACAGGAGGTATATAGGGAGGAGGTGGTGACTTGTATTTGTAGACAGGAGGTTTGTAAGGAGGGGGCGACTTGTAGACGGGAGGTTTGTAAGGAGGAGACGGCGACTTGTAGTCGGGAGGTTTATAAGGAGGAGGTGATTTGTACACAGGACGTTTATAGGGAGGAGGTGGTGACTTGTATTCGTAAACCGGAGGTTTGTAAGGAGGAGGTGATTTGTAGACAGGAGGTTCAAAGGGAGGAGGAGGTGGTGATTTGTAGTAAGTAGGTGGAGGGGGAGAAGAGTAGATGATTGTCTCTGCGTCTGCTCTAGTCTCAAGTGGGAGCAGGCAGAGAGAGAGAGAGACAATACCACAACAGCAGAAATGAGGGAAGCCATGGAAAGCTTCTTTCTTCCTCTGCTGCCCATTGTGTGTTGATTTCAAAACACTACAACATTGCCCTCCTTATATAGCCATATAAGTTACCACAAGGTGCAAATGTTACATGACTCAACTTGGCTAGAAAAGATAACTACAATACAAAAAAGTTCTGGTCCTCTCTAAAACTTTTTGACTCTGGTGTTCTAGTTTTGTACATAATACACAGAAAGAGACAGTTGGACCTAATCCCCAGCCTAAAGATGGATGCAGGTACTGGAATTGGGGCAGTTGGTACTAAGCATCAACCATTCCTCTTGTAGGAGGAGATTTGCATACATAGAAAATATTCTCTACATCAAGGATTGGTTTTCCATGGAAAATAACACATAGCTAAGCATTCAATAGTTTTTTTCATTAACAGGTACAAGTAATTATAATATTTATTTCATCATCTAGTTATCATCAAACTATCTCCCAATTATTTGGAATCAAACTTGCAAATAAGCCAGGTACGTAGTTCTTCATAATTAAAGATCATCTAGACTTGATACCATTAACTTTTTCTATAAATGACACTGGGCAGCAAGTTAATAATCATTAGTTAAACAAAGACTACACCATAACCAACAGAAGTAAATAACCAAACAAGTTGATTAAATGTTTGCCTTTCTAATAATACTACAAGCTAAAAACACTGAACTCATTAACTAACATGTAAATATGTAACTTTTAGCTCATGCATGTAGCATTACCAATAAGCTAAGAAATCATTGATGAACTCAATGATAAGATTTTGACGAATAAATATTAAACTAAGATAGTATTAGTTAGTACCCAGTAAGTAACATGAAGAATACAAGTTAAAAATACTGAACTCATTAAGTAATATGAAAATACGTAACAGTTAGCTTATACATGCAGCAGTTAGTTACCAATACGCTAAAAGAAATAACATGTAGTAGCAGTTAGTTACCAATCATCTAATAAATCATCAAAAAATGAACATGATAAATATAATATTTTCACAATTAAACATGAGACTCAGACAGCAGTCAATATTTTTTTTCTATAGAAGAAAATGAGCAATATTCAATGATGGAAAACCTGGCAATATCAGGTAAGACACTTAAATAGTTTCATGATATTAAAAAAACCTTAATTTTAATTAGTAGTTTAAAATATCCTTGAAGTAGTTCCCAGATAAATTTTAAATTAGTATATACAAATGAAATCACTTACTGCAGCATCCATTTGTATGTATTAAAAAAACCTACTATTAAAAGTAATCATAGAACTATGGTTAAATTATAAAAGTAAGGTTTGAAAAGCAAATTTGCACTTTACATTCTAGGAACAGGTCATGATTACTGCAGTGATTTATGTACTTAAGATGCAATGTTAAATTTGCGATATGAACCACTCTCAAGATGGTCTGCAGAAGCCTGAAATCTTTAGTCCTTGTCTTTTGGAAGTCCCTGGTAGGTTTAACGCGAACAAGCTGAAAGGAAAAAAACAAGAAATCAAAAGAGATCTCCAATCTTATAACTGTGCTAGAACTAGTATTATCTAAAAGCAAATATGGCACAGGAAGGACAAGCTGAAAGTCTAAATATTCGTTCCATTTAAGGTTATATTTACTTTCCTGAGCATTAGCCGTCAATCTCTCTTAGGAGACAATTAATGTGTTGGTTACATGAATCAATTACCCATCAATCTCTCCTAGGAAACAATTAATATGAGCACTTTCTACTTTTCATTCCAGGCAGTTTTTATTTATTCATTTACCATTTTTTATCTTTTGAAGATTTTTACATGATTTAAGACATTAATCTTTATATTCTTTCCTCTTTGCAAAAACCATTTGTACTTGGAGGAGGATGAGTAGGAAGAGAGGCTTTGAGGGCATGAGTTTTGTGGACAAGGCAGAATGCAAATCACTGAAACGAATGCTAGCAACGGGCCATGTTACTATATCAGCATGTGCTAATAGCCCCCCTTACCCATCAGCAAATACTAGCATGAAGCGACTGGTTCCAGTGATTTGCATTCTTTATCGCCCACAAAACCCGTTCCCTCAAATAAAATTGGAGGATGAGACGTGATGCTCCTCTCCATCTACCGTCTTTCAATTTTAACTAAGAAACAATCATGAATTTGAAAAGGAGAATACAAGAAAGCATAACAATTTAGATGAAGTCCAAAGAGATGGGGGCCTGCCGCCTGCGGATCATTTTGTAGTGAGGTTCCTCTGGAGTTAAAGACAAAGGTGGATGTGGGTCTGATACTGCCCAACTGTTATCATAGGACAAATTAGACTAACAAAAGAGGAAGTGGAAGCTGTAGAGATCTTTCTGATCATGTTCTTCGACACTCAAGTCTGTTAGCTTGCATTTTGGCCTGGTCCGTTTGTCATTTAAAGTATTCAGTTAATTCTGATGCATAGCTGAATTTGACTCGGCTAATCATTTGCCCCGATTTTGATTGTCATGCTAGTCGTGTGATACATTTTGCCATTTATGGATCAGTTTGGACAACCCGGATAAGAAAATTGGTCATCCATTTATGTCATGCTAGTTCTGTGATTGTGTATATTTGCATAACAGCTTCTAACACAATTCCATGGAGTCACTAGGCGTTGAAGGCACTTTGACCTAAATTGAATTCTTTTTCTCCAGATAAATAGCATGTAGACTAGTAGTACTTTGAAAAATTGTTGGAAAGTTGGGAGATATTTTCATAGAAACAACATTATCTGACTGTGACTTGTGGGCTCATGTTTCCATTTCTCAGATGAAATCTCTGATATATGTACTCATACAAGTAACAATTATGGATGTGTTGCCCATCAGCACCGGTTTTAAGAATGTTGAGGTGAAGAAGGTGAAGAGAAGACCGTGTTCCCTCAATTAGGAGTGGTCATTTATTTATAGAGGAAAAAAATGCATGTGCTAATAAGATTAGGATAATACACAATGTTCAGGAAATCAAAATAAAGAAATGCGTCGTTGATAAACTTGAAGTGAAGACGAGTCTTCTAGTAACACAAGAAGAGTAACAAGAGTGATTGAAGGTTTTGTAATGAAACCCATAGAGGCTGAAAAGTAAGGTGTGTTTTCAAAGAAAGTAACATCCACACAAATCACATACTTCTTACTGACAGGCAACAACGATATCATTTTTGTGTCCGAAAATATCCTAAAACACACACCGAACTACTCGAGAATCTAATTTATCACGAATGTTTTTGAGAATTTGAACAAAACACACCCAAAAAGTTTTGGAGGTAAATCAAACGGTTGTTTATCAAGATAAAGAACTGAGAAAAGGGTTTTGACATCTAAATCAAAAGGAACCTACTAATTAAGTGACAAGCAGCAAGGACTGCGTCAGCCCAAAAAATACTTGAAAACATGCATATGAATCATTAATGTTCGAGCAATGTCAAGTAAATGACGATTTTTTCTTTCAAAACCGTTTTGTTGAGGTGTACGAGCACATAAAATGTGATGAATTATACAATGAGAAATATAATAATAATCTTTAAGAGCATTTTGCACATATTCCAAAGCATTATCAGATCGTAAAATTTTAAGCGAACAAATAAATTGAGTATTAATCTCTTTATGAAATCTTTGAAAATAGAGAACTTCAAAGCGATTTCATTAAAAATAACCAAGTGATACGAGAATAGTCATCAATAAAAGTTACAAAATAAGAAAAATCAGACACACTTTTAACTCGAGTAGGATCTCAAATACTAGTGTGAACAACTTCAAATGGAGAACTACATCGATTACCTACTCTAAATAGAAAGAAAGTTCTATGATGTTTACCAAACTAACATAACACACTGTAATTGAGATATCATTAACAGAAGAAAATAGTGATTTAATGAATTTTAAAGATGCATGGTCTAAACGAAAATGTCACTAGATTGTAGACTCATCACATACCAGAGCAAAAGCGCCCACTTTAGGTTGATTACTGCATTGAAGATAATATAGACAGTCTTGCTCATACCCCTCATCAATCACCTTTGAAGGTCCTGAACAATACATGATGAAGGAGAAAAAGTTATAGAACACTCTAACAGTTTTGATTAAACGACTCACAGATATAAGATTAAAATGAACGTGTGAAATATAATTAACATCAGTGAGTGTGAGAGAAGTGAGATTGGCAGTGCCAGTACTACGTTTGAAACTACCATCAGTAAAAAACTATAGAAGAGATAGAAAATGTGTGAAAAGTGAAAAAACTATAGTTTACCGGTCATGTGGGGTTGACACATCAGAATCAATGATCCAAGATGAAGGCGGTGAACTTGCTAAACAAGAAATACCTGGATGTGTTAAGGTAGTAAGGTTTGAAGAGACTGCATCTTTGAATCGGAGGATCAAACTCAGATTTTGATATGGTTGCATATTCGCCAGCGGAAGTACCAAGAGTATTGTTACCTCGATCATCCTTATACTCAGCCAAAAAAAGTAACGAAAAGAATTTACAACTAGATAGATCAGTAGCAAAGAAGTCCAGATATCAACAAATATAATCACCCGATGCAATGAATATAACATCAATAGAAGAAAACATAGTAGTAGTTTCCTACTGCAGCATCAATAAAGATTTCAGCATTACTAAGAATCACGTCGATCTCAGTGTCCTGCTGATGGTTGTTGGACGTGCATCTCTGTCTTTCATGAGTCCAACGCCTCGAGAATCGCGTGAATCGGACTCCGAACAATGATATATGGCCAGAAAATGACACCTAAAACTTAACAGGTCTGTTTCAGCTTAACGGGCCTGCACTATTGAAAGCGATTGGGTCTGCACTTACATCAGAAGCGGGTCGGGCCTCTTTTGATCATGGGTCGAGCTCAACATGTTGCGGGTTGGGTCGAGTTCGAATTGGGTCGAACTCGAATCAGATTGCAATCTGGGTCGAACCCGGATCAAATTTCAACAATTTCCAAAAGTTTGAAATGGAATCTGTGCTCGATGACGAGTGAAGGAGGTCGGCAGGGCTTCAACGTCGATCGAGGTGGGAAGACGAAGGAGGAAGAAGCTGGAGTCGACGTCGTGAAGGTGCAGACAAGGCCGAACTCGAGGTGCAGCCGAGATCCAGATGAAAGTGATGGTTTGTAGACGCGAACTTGGACTAGATGTAGAAGTCGAGGAGATCGACATCGGGGCCTCGATGTTGACGAAGGAGTGACGAGCCGTTGACGAGGTTTGGGCAAGATCGGGAGAAGAAATCGATGGTTGTCGACGTCGCTAGTTGTGATGGAGTTGAGGATGATGATGTTGTCGGTGAAAACGATGTTGTGGTTTGAGGGTCTGTCAACAACTTCCAAGCGGCGGCAGCTGAAGTTAGGTGTAGGCGGCGCGGCTGGAGTCGTCGAGGGCGAGGGCAGTGAGGATTAGGGTTAGAGTTTGCGTTTGGTGAGAGAGGAGAGGTGGGAGATGAAAAATAGTGCAATTTGAGATTTTTCTTTGTGAAGATTTAGGGTTTTGATGAGAAGAAAAGGTTAACGTTAGAATTTTACTCTCATATTGTGTTGAGGTGAAGAAGGTGAAGAGAAGACCGTATTTCCTCAATTAGAGGGTGTCATTTATTTATACTTGTCCCAATAAGACAAAGATAATACACAATGTTCAACTTGGAGTAGGGAACTAAAATAAAGAAAAATCATATTTCTACTCTAATAAAAAAAATAGAAAAACTAGAAGACGGGAACATATAGAAGCTAGTGCCAACCGACACAATGTTCAGTTCCATATTTTCTCCTGCATGTAGTTTCATCATGCATTATTAAACTACCTGTCAATCAGCTTCGGAATATATAACAGAAACGAAGGTAATAACATAGATATATTATTAAGCAGAACTGAAAGAGATAAAAGGACTTCTGCTCAGCCTACGAGGGCTCGGATCCAATGGACCCTGCAGAATGCTTACCTCTATGAAACCAGTGATTAAGAGCACAGCCACATTTACTTGAGACAGTGGGCCATGCCAGTCACATGCTCAACTTGAAGAGGCCCCTGCTAGCCAATTATTGCAGTGGTACGTGTCCTGCATGGTCCCTGAGCCTGAACCCCCCCCCCCCCCCCCCCCCCCCCCACCCACCCACCCACCCACCCACCCAAAACAATGAAAATAAATGAAGGCACATCTTCAGATTGTCGTTCATGCAAGTTGTTATGGAGATCCCTGTTCGAAAATGAAAAGTACGATCCAACGAGCAAATAAATATTAAGTTGTTAACAAGTTCAAAGTTTTACCCAAAAGAAGAAAAACCTTAATAAAGAGGGCTGCCAGTGACCAATCTTACCGCAGAATATTTTAGTTATCTTCAGGAGTTGCATGTGATGGTTATCCTTTCGATCTCCTTTTGCTGTCCATTCTTTTTTGACTCTTTGACCACTTCTGAAAGATTAGGTTAAAGAAGGCAAAAAAAGGAAATTTGAAAAAATTATCGAAGAGGTGAATCACTGGTGATATATACCAAATTGAGTGGGTTCAAGTTTTACACTTACGTTGAACATTTTGTCCAAACCATGAGACTCATAAAGATCTCTTATTCAAAATATAAATAAAACAAAAAACCAAACTGTATAAGGAAAAGGCAAGTATGCAAGGGAACAAATCCCGGACTGAAGGATATCGCAGGCAGAATAATTGTTTAAATTAAAACCCACAACTTTTAACAAATTAGGACAGCGAAGAACTAAATTTGAGGACAAAGCAAAACAAGGGAGATGAACATATCTGCATGTACTACGAGTGAGCTGATCACTTTTGGTGAAAGCGCAAGCAAAAGATTTGCAGCGAGCTGATCAGCTGCCTCCAACCAATACATTAATCCTTCCAGGCTAAATTTGCTGGCTTCGGGCTGCAGGACAAGTTAAAATCAATCCCAACTTTCACCAGCTCTCCATTTAACCCATTTCTCTGTGCAAGTTGTAGGTACGCTCTCTGATTTTGGACAGAGTGCAAATAGTATGCAGAAGAGCTGCAGCAAATAAGCTGAACAATAGTTTACACAAAATCTAGATCTTTCATCAGATAAATAGGCAGACAAAAGACTTAAAATTTCAAAACTGCTTAATGTCAAGCATACATCGGAAGAAGGCTGAAGCAGATATCAAATTGAATAACTCACACAAAGGAAAATTTTCTTTATGTAATTTGAGGTGAAAAATTGGACTTGCAATCCAGCATCACTTTAGAAGCCTCTGAACATGTCAAAAGTTACGGACAGGTATTGACAGAAGTAATCACAGTCACTCAACTGAAGGATAAAATTGTTGTCGATAATGCTATTCTCTTGTTATGCATATGAATTTGTGCCTAGGAAGGCGGTCTGGGGAAAAACAAACCAGTCATATATCAGATGGCCATTCATGCATGCAAGTACCAAATGGTTACAACTTTACAAGAAAAGAATACTGAATTAAATATAGATATACATGACGAAGAAAGAACTGCACGGCAGATGCTAAAAGAGACGACAGCTGGAAGTAAAACCCCAATTATTATTCTATTAAATTTTGAGCTTAGACATGAATACATTAAGCAAAGTTTTGATAAGACTGAGCAACGAATCCTTGCGGGACTGAGTAATAATAGCAAATATGCCCCTGTTTTGGTGTTTCAATGTATTGCCGTTGCTTTTCAGGAGAAATAACTGTAATGTAGTACCATCAGTTTCATCATCTCAACACTCAGCTTCAGGAAGTTTCATTTGGTCAAACGCTCAAGCAGGCCAATTGCCAACGACACACATTGGACCAGGAGAAGGAAGCACATATGCAGAGAGTTACAAAGTTGTGTTTGTCATAACTTTAAGCCTCATTAGCTTAGGTGTGTCACAGGAAAAAAGAGGGAGGGAAAATGAGAAGGCAGCGGTACTAATGAAGACATTCACACAAAAGGAAATGAGATATAGGGGGTAGGAAAGGCAGGGCTTGCAACTGCAGCATCGGGTTAGGAAAGATGGGGCTAGCAACTGCAGCATTCAGATGCTACAGTTGCAATAACCGAGGACCAAAGGAATGGAGACTGTCGAATTCTCTAATCCACATGAAGTTTTGGGGTGGGGGGTATAAGTACACCTAGAAGGGGGGGGGGGGGGAGGGGGGGGGGGTGAATAGGTGTACGGCTAATCTAATGAACTAAATGCGAAAATTTAAAACAAATTGCAATCTACACTTAGTGCAACCAACGAGTGTAGCCGAATTCCCCGTGAAGGGCTCTAGACTAACTCCTCTTGATTCCTCTGAATAAGAGTTGAGGCGCTATATGAAGCTCTCGTGGTTAAGCACAAGTGAGGCACACAAGCAAACACACCAAGCATATAGGTATAAGCAATATGAATCAATGCAAGGCACAACACAAGCATATAAGATATGACAATATGAATAATGCAATGCACAACACAAAGTAAAGAGAGAGAGAGTTAAGAGTCAATGGATCAAATGCAAACAACAAGATATGTTCCGAGGTTCGAGCACCGAGCTCTACGTCCCTGCCTTCACCGAGAAGGATTTCTAATCCACTAACTTGTCCACCCAGGACTCCCACCGAGGGAACCTCCACCGAGAATTTTGTACAAATACAACCGGGAGTATCGAACTCCTCTCTCAACCAATACAACCTCCACCGAGGCAAACACCAATCCAACTCCACCTCACACAAGAGAGAGTAAACCACAATCCACCTCTACCGAAGAGGGATACAAATCCAACACCAACTCCACCTCACCAAGAGGGAGTAAACCACAACCTCAACCTCTACCAAAGAGGGAGCAACCAACAACTGAGGGTTTACAACAAGGTGATCACAAAAGACCACAAACTCAATTTTTCCCACAAATAAAGATCCTAATAAAATAGGATAGGAGATATAGCTCAAGTGGAAAACAAGTGTTTTGATCAAAGAAAATCTCTTGGGAAAATACCAAATAGATATAGATTTTTAGATCAAGAAACTAATTCCCAAAACCTATTTTCTTTGAAATAAAACAAAACACTTAAAATAAATAAGATGGATCTTTTTGCTCTTTAAAAACTTTTGAAAACTTGCTTTGAAAACCAGAAAATAGAGAAATTTTTGCTCTGAAAAAATCTTGCCAAAATCCCAAAGAAATGGGGCTTAAATAGCCCTCCATCAAAAACTAGCCGTTGGGACTGTTTGTCAGTCCTGGCGGCTAGCGGTCGACCGGCCGGTCGACCGCCAACGGTCATATTTTTGACCGTTGGAAGAAGCCGGTCGACCGCCCAAAAACAGAGAGCAAAGCTCTCTGGTCGGTCGGCCGACCTGGTCGGTCGGCCGACCCGGTCGGCCGCCCCTTGTGCCTGGCCAACGTGCACAAGGCTGTGCACGTCGGTCGACCGTCAGAGCCTGGCAGGCTGGGTTCTGGGTCAGAAAACTGGGTTTTTTAAATATTCTAAAAATTCCCATAAATCTTCTAAAAATCCACAAAAATAGTTTCTAACATAATATATGATATATAAACATGTGATAAAAATTTCAACACAAATATCAAGCATTATGAACCATTTTTGTGTTATGGAAAAATTACCGAAAACCAAAACCTGTATTTTTCCAAACTTAGACTTTTCAAATAAACTTTGTCCAAACCTTATCCAAATACAAAAACATGATACTAAGCATTTTAAAGCATGATGCATATGGATAGAAATCCAATATACATGAAACATATACATATCATAGTTTTTGACTTTAATTCCAAAATAATGTTTTGTTAAAAATACAAAACACCAAACCACATGAATAGGTAAGTCAAAATAAATTTGTCTAGGAAGTTAAGCATGCATGTATATAGAATGAATCTACTATACATAAACCATTTAAACTTGTTTTGATCTAACTATTCATGAAAACCAAAAACTGAAAACCAATATCCAAAACATGAAACGTGTGTGTATTGTGAACTTGAGCATATCACACTATCTAATCTTTACACATGGATCTAAAACACAAACTAAACTAGGATACCTAAGTCTTCTTGACGATCTTCATCTTCAAGTCGACTCGATCCAAAACTCCGTGATCCACCGAGCTTGACTCCAACGAGTGCTATGTATGATCTTGTTGCTCGGGCTCTGGAATCACCATGTGAAAGCTTCCAAACTCCTTGTTGAAGCTAATCACCATCTAATATCTTGATTAATGATCTGAAACTAAACATCACAAGATTATTAGTAAACATAACTACATGAGTTAATCATCATCAAAACTAGAGTGGAAGGCCACTGGGCCAACAGGGGGTTGGGGGGGGATGGTGTGAGTGGTGGTGTCATCATCTGTACTTGAAGGAGGCAGTTGTCAACAAACAGTCGAAACTCGGTATGCTTGGAGCAGGAGGTAAGGAGGAGGAAAGCAAGGAGAACTTGTGGAAATTATCAAGTGATTGGAACTGAAAAGGAGGCCATGAAATTTTGTGAAGAATGAAGGGTGGACAGTGAAACAGATTTTGTTATCATCAGTTTTTGGAGGTGCCAGTTGTCGGAAGAAAACGTCAAAATCATGTATGCTCGAGGCCAGCATTCAGCCTGAATAGCAAGAGCTCCTTTCTGTATCCAATAATCTACATAACAAACCACTGCTGCTATGATTTGAAGCACATCAAAGTGAGCTTCACAACTAGTTCTTGCAACAATGTTTTATAGTACTCAACTGAAAGCATAAATCTGATAAATGGTACATCAGAGACGATGCTAGGATGAACGACAAACATCACACCATTCTCCAAGCAATTTCTTCATTATAGAATTCACTAAGGGGCACACCTCCAGGATGTGCAAATTCTGTTGGAGGGGCTAACTATATTTTTTTTTGGCTGGAAGCCTCCCATCAACCCTTAATAAGAGCTAAAAGATCCTAGCCAAGGGCGACTATATAAGTTAGAAGGGGCTTGCCCGTTGGCACCAGGCATAGATAGATAGTAGGTACAAAGAACTATCTTGAATAAAAACCCACTTTTATCTTCATAATATGACTTCTGATAATTATTCAACTACCGTAGAATTCGATGTCTATGATTTAAGAAGCCGAATACTTCACAAATGTAATTTTCCAGAATATATAGATTCCTTTTCCCTCCAATTTCACGTTCATAGATTTTCTTTTAATTGTATGTTTACATATTTTCAAAAGTCAAATATTTCATGACTTGTTTAAAACTTAACAATTAATCTACATAATCTTGGGAGTTGATATATTATAACACATAGTGCCTTCTTTTCCTTCACAACAACCTTTGTTATTTTTTTTCCTTCCATAATAGATTTACATATTGTCATTCTCCATTTAGACATTATTGTAAACATTCCCCAATTCATTTCAGATTTTGAGGAATGTTTCCTCTATTATCTAATTCCCAAGGTTTAGCAGCTAGGTAACGCTGAATAGATGAAACCTTGTTACCCATACGAGCGCTCTTACGCCTCCCGTGTCTACGTCTAGGATGCAAACTAACCAATGGCTCACCCCTTCATTCAACCAACCTAAATGAGCACAGTGGAATCTATACTGAAACCTGACGTATTCTGTCAATATCTATCCTTGTTTCACCTTCCTTCTCCAAAATCCCTAACCACAGAGATTTAAGGTTTCAAAGGGTCAGATAGCAAGTGAAGGGACCATAGAAGCAGAAATTGAATACGATGATGGTCTTGCTTCAAGGAATAGATTCGCAGCAGTGGCAGCAGTGTCAAGTGTGGCAATAGTACCAGGGATGATAGCTTGCAGCGGTATGCTTCAAGTACTCTGTTCTTGATGTGAAACGTGTAAGTGTGCAGAAGCAATAGATAAAATAACTCAATTAAACGTTTCATCAATAAGAACGATCGCTGGTAGAAAACCTTAAAATAATTAATATTAGCTATGTTTCTTTAACATGCATGTATTAGATCAATCCAAATATCAAATTACTAATTAAATATTGTTATGATGCAGATAACATATTCTACTATCAATAAAGAAGTCAAACAACTACAAAAAAGAAGCAAATTCACACACTCACATTTTAAAGTGGAGAGTAGATCAAGATCGATAATAGATTAGAGATATATATCCAACTTGTAAATAATTAGTAGTAGATTGAAATTGTACTTTTGAAAACACTGTAAATTATACCCAACTTGTTCTTAATTGAGGTAGTTGTGTAGCACTCTTCTTCACAAACACAACTCTTCAAAAGGTGCATGATTTGGACTCTGGATGAGTGAGTTATTATCCGAACAAGTCAGCTTGCCAGTGAATGAATTTTGCTCGCGTGAATCTATTTTCTGCCTGATTTTGGTGGCGTGGGAAAGACCCAGACTACCTCGGCTTCAGCGGCGAGGAAGTGGGGAACAATGAGCCTCGAGGTCGGCTGAAGACGTGGCGGGGGAGAGGGATTTGGTAGCACTTTCAGAGAAAGAAAAAGAAATTTACCGTGGACAGATTGAGAGAGGAAAAATAAAAATTATATTAACCGATAAACCAATTAAGACATATCACCACTAATCGGGGTCTAATAAGGCATTCCACCGCTACTAGAAAGAGGATTCATGATTCATCGCAAACTCAAAAAAAAGAATAGCAATTTTTCATTGATTTCATTGTATCTTCAAAAAGCGAGTACATGGGGCATTTATATACGTTACAAAATTGTACTCCTACTTCTATTTGGATTATATAATCAAACTCCTAAAAAATCAAAAATAAAAAAAAGAGAAAACTACATGAAAAGAAAACCAAAAATCCTACTACAATTCTGATTACTAAAAACAAAATATTAAGAAATAGAAACTAGAAATCCTATCATTAGTAAAACCATTGAATCCATGATGAGTTGGCGCGTCTTCTCCAACGATGGTAAATACGTGATGATCTTTGCCTTGATTTTTGCATCAGTTCTCCTTATCTTTCTTTTCCTTCATCACCATCACTCATCACCTTCACCATCATCATTTTGCTTCTCTTCTCCTCCCCATAAACCTGGTGATAGAATCACCAGAAGAAAATCCCACTGTTAAGTTTTTGTTTATATCTAAAGAATCGGGCAAAAAGCCAGGTGCCTGTTAAGGCTGTTATAGAAGTCGTCATTGTCTACCCAGTGATTTTCTGAAAGTTCTAAACCAACTATTGCAATAATTTATTTGTTAACAGTTGAAACACTCATGCTTCATACGGAACCTCAGTAATTGGAACTTAATCATTAGATTCAAGTCATTTTGGACACCCATGGATATAGATTACAGTATATCAATTCTCTCACAACTTCTCTGTTTTTTGCATCAGGTAAGTTGTCAGAGTAACCAACTCGAAAACAGTTGAAAAATTCACGTTCAGCTGAACGTCAAATTTGGAACTTTAATAATAGTCTCTCCCATGCCTTCTTCCATGCTCATGTAAATCAAATAAATCAATTCTATCATGCCATTTTGAGCCCAGATCAATTCTTTGACCATTTTGACCAGCTTTTCACTGAAATGGATTTATAAATTTGAATGTTCATGATTTCAGCTGAAACCTAAAGCCTAAGAACTTAAATATTAGTCTTTCACATGGTTTCTTCAGAAGCTCATGTATATCAAATAAATCAATCTCACAACTTCCCTGATTTTCTAAATTTCTCCTGTTTTTAAATTATTTCACTGTGTTTTCATGCAGAATTTTAGCACCGTTTACAAATCCTAATTTCAAAAGTTCTAATCTATACGGTATTGGGAAATATCAAATTTGTGACGATTTATAAAGGATCTATTTTATTTATCTTTACACTTTCGGAGGGGACCAGAGGCCTGAGCAAATCACATCAAGGACGCTCTCTGCCAATATTTTGATTAATGTATTGCAGCCTGTTTGGTATTGTTTGGTTTTCATCACATTAAAAATGCTACAAAAAGTGGAAGTGGGCCAGGAGTAGCCAGGCTGGCAACCTGTCCCAAATGCTAAAGCACCACACGGCACCACTACTTTCCTGAGTTAAAAGTTTAAAAGTAAGATAGAGAAAACTACATGAATAAGAAAAATTAGAGAAGTATTAAACAGAGGTGTTTGAATGATCACTAATTTATGGTCATTACTACACTCAACGATGTGATCCAACTAGGCAACCAATCAAGCCATTAAGTAATTAGTACTAGAAACAACAATGAACATAACTACATAAGACAGACGTTCAATTACAAATTAACTTAGGTAATAACTGAATGACATTAACAAGTAACAACTGAAGGCTAAAGAGTAATAACTAAACTAAACAATGAAGTGACATCATAAACTGTAAAGAGTTGAATAACAAAGTTAAACAGTCAAATAAAAGTGGTAAAAAAATATTCTGACACAAAAAGCATGAACACATCGCAAATGTCAAATTGTCCCAAATCCAAAACCCTCAATGTATCATCAGTCATTACACTCATTAGTTATTACAAAAAGAAAATAAATAATCAAAAACCGAATGTGAGAACAAACTCTTTGGATCATCATCTAGACTAATAATTAGCATCATCTACTGCTCCGTGATTCAAACACATCTCCCCAGTATCTCCTTAGGTTGGAGAGGTTTAAATCTCAGTTTTGGCATCAATATCAGCAATGATTTTTAGTACCAACATCGCTAGTATCAACAATATCCTCATATTTTAAGGTTGATATTTTATCAGGTACCTTAAAACTAGATATGATATTACATATATTGGGACCAGACGAGCACGGTTGGGCATTAACCTTAAAAGTGGGCATCCTCATCGCCTAAAGTCTCATCTTCATCACACCTAAACATGTCCTCGTCTTCTTTATGCCTATGATGGGTTCTTACAGTCATTATTGAAAAGAAAGGACAAAACTCCAAACTTCTTGTGCACCTTCACTGTTCCAAGCTCACGTGCATGCTGCCTTTGCAACGAAGTTCCATGGAAGTTCTGTGCCAAGGTAGAATTCTTCATCAACCAGCCCAGAGTTATAGCACTCCAACCCCATGAAAATAAGTACTTACCTTATGGCTTCAGCACGATGGATGTCTCTTTCCTTTCCATATTTCTTTTTGAGAATAGACTAGATAATTCAGTCTTACCTAATCTATTCCTTTGCTTGTATGGATATGCAATTAAAGAACGTTTCCAGTGTCACCATCTATCAAAAAATTGAAAGATGTGACATAATATGGTAACCCCGAGACAATATTATTTAAACTTTACTCACTCAAATGTCCTCCATTTTGCTCACTTTTGAGGAGCTAGTGTCAGGCTTAGGTTCTTTGGCCATGGTTTTCAAAACTGAGATATACCAACCAATGAGATAAACTAGAACAATTACCTTACGAAGTTAATCAGAAAATGGCAAAGTGAACCAAAATAGAACAATTAAAGTCACTGAAGTTACTCAAAAGATGGCCAAGTCAACCATGACAAATGGCAATGCCATATTGGCATTACAAAATAATAAGTAATAAATTACAAAATTTAGTAGAGGGATCAAGGGTCTCCCTGAATCAATTCTAAACTCCACCAGTACAAGCTTCCACAGAATCAATCTCTATTTCTGTAAATCAACTACTCCTAAATTCCTACAAACTCAGCATAGAAAACGACATGCATGTATTGAACCAATAATTAAAGCAGAGACATTTTTCTAACCAAACCTTCACTTGTGTAATTGTTTAGAGTGCACAGAACCAGAAAACCAAATTTAGAGGTGATGCGGGCATCACGTGCTGAAGCAGGCGAAAGAATTCCAGCTCCGATTGACTCGAGCAGATGAAGACTTTATGCATTTTATTTTATGTAATTTTTCTTTCAGTTGTGTTTTGATTTATTAGGAGTTAGATATTGTATTTTCTTTTTATTTAGTATCACATCGGTTGGTTTGAAACTTCAAAGTTGTAAAGTCTATTTATCAGACTCTTGGATTATTAGAAGGATAATGAAAAATTTTGAAATCAAATTATTGTGTGAGATTGTTGTTATATCAAAACTGATTTAAGATTTATTTCCTAATTACTCCTAATTCCTAGCCTAATAATACCTCTCCCCTCTCCTTGCCCTGCCGCCACCCCTCTACTTCTCTAAGAACCTAATAGCTCTCTCTTCTTTTCTCTTCCCTACAACAACCACCCCCAAAGTTAACCCATCAAATACCCTCTCTGTTCTCTCTCCCTTTCCTCATTCTCTTTGTTCTCTGTAAAACCCCAACAACAAACATCCATCTCCTTCCCCATCTCCTTCTTGCTCCTTCTCACTGTCAAAGGAACCCAACAACCTCCATCAAACATCATCATCACTTCTTTCCCAACCTCCACCAAGCAGCGCGGCCGAAGCAACCACCGCCCACCCCCGTCGCCGCCGCCCCTCGCCTCCTCTGTCGCGGATCTCGTCTCCTCCTCCACCCCCAACCAAGACGCCCGCTCCTTTTTTGGGTTCGTCACCAGCCAGAAGGAGAGAATTCAAATCGGGTTTAAGTCAAACCCGATTGCTACAGTGCCCGTATTCGCTGCTACAGTAACGGGTTTACAGTACAGAACACACCCGTTAAGAATCGGGTTTCGTTTTTGGACCGTAACTCTCGCATCCGGGCTCCAATTCAGGCGATCTTGGTATCGTTACGATCGTGACGATGAGCTCTACATATCGACATCCTCTACAGGATGCTGAGATCTCTGCGATCCTCAGGAGGTAATTTTCTTTAACATGATTCATTTATTTGTGAATTGACATCGTCTCTATTATTTTATCGATTTACTCTGCTGCCACCAAATAGCGAGATTTTGAGAATTCTGTTACCCTGTGTTTATTGATTATAGTATTGATTATATAAGCTTCTGCCATCATAATCGGTAATTGCATTAGTATATTTTAGATTAAGAACAGTACAATTTCCCTTGTACATTTGTTAAATTTATCTCATTATTTGATTTAATTATTTTCCTATCCAAGATCTTATTGTTAGTGGAACGTAGCGAAGTTTTACTTTATCACTGATCTCTGATTCACACCAGTGATCAAAGGATCGGCCGAGTCGGATACGACTCGGCCGAGTCGTATCCGACTCGGCGGCCTCCGGTATGACTCGGAGGCCCGAGTCATGCGTGAATCGCCGAGTCGACCCGGATCGGGTCCGACTCGGACCCGACTCGGGCGACTCGGCCGAGTCGTTCACGACTCGGCCGAGTCACCCGAGTCGGGTCCGAGTCGGACCCGATCCGGGTCGACTCGGCGCCCGTGATCAGATCAGATCGATCGATCCGGGTCAATTAAAGGGCAGCGTGTGAGAGAGAGAGAGATCAGATCGATCTGATCTCTCTCTCTCTCACACGCTGCCCCCTCCCTCTCGCGTCCCCCCGCGTCGCCCTAGCCATCGCCGTCGCCTCGCCGTCGCCGTCGCCTCGCCGTCGCCGTCGCAGGTAATTCTCTCTCCCTCTCTCTCTCTCCTGCTGTGTCTCTCTCTCTCCTGCTGTGTCTCTCTCTCTCACACGTTGCCCCCTCCCTCTCGCGTCCCCCCCCGCGTCGCCCTAGCCCTCGTCGTCGCCGTCGCCTCGCCGTCGCAGGTAATTCTCTCTCCCTCTCTCTCCCTCTCTGTCTCGACTCTCTCTCTCTCCTACTGTGTCTCTCTCTCTCACACGCTGCTCCCTCCCTCTCGCGTCCCCCCCGCGTCGCCCTAGCCGTCGCCTCGCCGTCGCCGTCGCCTCGCCGTCGCAGGTAATTCTCTCTCCCTCTCTCTCCCTCTCTGTCTCCGTCTCTCTCTCTCTCTCCCGCTGTGTCTCTCTCTGTCGGACTCTCTCCCTCTCCCTCTCAGTCTCTCTCTCTCCCCCTCTCCCTCTCTCTGTGCCTCTCTCTCCCTATCTGTCTCCGTCTCTCTCTCCTCCTCCTCTGTGTCTACCTCTCTCTCCCTCTTTGTCTCCGGCTCTCTCTCTGTCTCTCCCTCTCCCTCTCTGTCCCTCTCTCTCCCTCTGTATATGTCTCTCTCTGTCGGACTCTATCCCCGTCTCTCTCTCTCTCCCCTCTCAGTCTCTCCCTCTCCCTCTCTCTGTGACTCTCTCTCTCTCTCTCTCTCTCTCTCTCTCTCTCTCTCGGACTCTCTCTCCCTCTTAGTCTCTCCCCCTCTCCCTCTCTCTGTCTCTCTCTCTCTCTCTCTCTCTGTCCCTCTCTCCCTCTCTCCGTCTCTCTCTCCTCCTCTGTGACTGTGTCTCCCTCTCTCCCCTCTGTCTACGTCTCTCTCTCCCTCTCTCTCTCTGTTCCTCTCTCTCCCCCCCCTCAGTTTAATTTTGATACATGAATTTTGATATCTACAATTTTTTATGATTTGTCATGATTTTTTCATAATTTTTTTGGCGCTCTATGTAGCGTTTTTTGCGTATCGCCCGAGTCCGATCCGAGTCGCCGAGACCGATCCGTCTCGGTGCCGGCCGAGTCGGCGGCCGAGACCGAGACTTTGAACCATGATTCACACACATACATGTTTCACATCAAGAGGCCATCGAGATTCCTTCTCCCTTCATCAACGATAAGCAGTATGGCATTACTAAATATTTAGAAGTATATTACTTAGTTTAATATATGGATCGAGAGTCTCCTTAATCCATTTTAAACCTTACATTGCCACAAGTTTTCCATGGGTAAAGCTCAGCACAGAAAACAACAATACATGTTTGAACCAATACTTTAGCAGAGACATTCTTCGAAACCACATCCACATTTGTATAGTGTCCAGAAATCAGAAAACCAAATTTAGAGGCCATTGAGACTATTTTTTCCCCTTTCATCAGCGATAAGCAATATGACATTACTAAATTCTAAGTAGTAAACTACTAGATTTAATACAGGGATCAAGAATCTCCTCAATCAATACCCCACATTGTCCTAAGTTCTCCTGGAATCAATCTCTGGTATATCAATACTTCCTGAATTCCTATCTCAGAATAGAAAACAATGTTACATGTGTGAACCAATACTTTAGCAGAGGCATTCTTCCAAACCACTCATTTATGTAATTGTATATAGTGTCCAGAAACAGAAAAAAAAACTGAGGCCATTGACCCAACTTTCTCCCTTAAGAAAAGTTAATCCCTGCACTGTTTAGTGGTTATAATTCATCTTTGCAAATTCCAACTCCTATCCACATACAAAAATACGCGTGAATAACTTCTCATCAGCATCCACCAGCAGGATACATATGTAATGGAGCGAAAAATTTTGTGCATATCATAAGTTGTTTCAGAGGTATTTCACACTACTATAGTATTTGCCACCTTTGCTTTCTTTGAAGCTCTTAGGAATCTAATGGATTTAAAATCTTCAGATCCAAAGAAGGTTCCTACCCATCTTTTTCTCCATCAGCCTGTGTAAATGATGTTCAGCACATTAGGCATTTGAATTTTGTGGTCGGACCATTGAACATGTACGATCCAGGGATGTAAATGCAAGGAATCAAAGTGGATATTGATTTTACCATATTTCTATTTGTTTTCTTCTACCGGATATGGATACAACTACAAATATTTCCTAGATGTTGAACTCAATATCAATTCTTATATTTGAGTTCGGATTGAATACATACAGAATGCAAATATCTTCCGCGGTCAAGCATCAAAGGATTTGCTATAGCATTTCTCAACTTGACCAACCTTGTGGGGAAGAAGGGAAGTTGTTAAGTTGCTTATTCTGTTCGAATCCACATTGTGGTGGTCAAAAATTGACCCTCATCTAGATGGTGACACGTGTCCAAGCAACTGAGTACCCCTTTCGAGACTTCCACATCATTTCAACCCGTCCATTAGCTTTCACCCCTCCAGATCCTCCCGAAATTCATCCTCCATCCAGAAGATAAATCATCACAGAAGATTCCGCCACTCGGACATCCCAGACTTCCTCCGTCACGAAAACTCCAGAACCCCTCAATCCGAGCTCCAGCGACAAATCATCCCCAATCTTCGCCGTCAGTTACGCAGCCTAATCCTCTTCCACGTTCATAACGTGTAATGCCTCTCAGCACAGACAGTTATAGATAGTGGGGATTCCTCGGCATGCGATTCCAACAAATCAGCACCACAGACCACTGTTGTTATAATGTGTGAAACATGCGAATCTCACCCACGCTCATCTGCATCCAGTCCAATAACTCAGTGGAAAAAATACTCTTTCCCCAATGAGGAAGAGGCCAAATCCTAAAAATCTGAACTCTGTACACTCCTTCCAAATCATTGTACTCCCTGTAACCAGAGAATTATAGTGAAATTCCTCCTCCCTCCTGTTGTTTTTCCCAGTTAAAGGTTTCCACGTAAAAATCTTGTCTTTTTTTTTTGTATTGTGTTTTACTTACACGCATTTCACCCACACTCCCTCATCTCGCGTGTGGTGTGAATCGACCGTTCGTCGCTCGTGGCGGAAAATCTCCACCGCACACAACTATAAGGCTATGATACTCATAGGAGACAAAGATGAAAGACTGCAAACAATGATCCAGAATTATTAAGACAGTTTGGGAAGTTGCTAAAAATTTTAGCTTCATTATTCAAGTTACTCTGACTAAGAAGCCACTCATGGACTTTGTTGTCGGTGGACTAATGTGTTATAAACATGGATGATACAACCACCTAAAGCTACAACCATGCAATGAGATATAGTATCAGCTTATCTTAGATACCTTAGTTGATAAGGAAAAGATTGGCTTGGTAGCGGAAGAAATGTGGTTGCGAGTTAATGAACCCTCCTACTAGTACACCAATGTGGCTCAAAAGAATTTCACAACTAAAGAAGCAGTCTTTATATGCATGGATGCCTTTGTGGCCAAGCCAGAAACTTAGAGAAAGATTTATATGGAGTCATGATATACAAGAAAACAGTAATTGGTTCCATGGAAGACCATGGGTATGCTGGTATAATTGATTAAAGAGACTTCTGATCCAACTAATTAGATTCAAAACATAGATGTCGTCTTCATGTAGTCCTAATACAGAAGATTTTATTTTTGTTCCTTTTAGAGAAATAGCTTATTGGGAGGACACACTTGGGGCTTGTTTGATTCGTCATAAAAGGTCATAAGTCGCAAGTGAATTATGGCTTGCGACTTACGGCCTTTTACAACTTACAGTGTTTGTTTCATCGAAAGTCGTAAAATGTACTTGCATCTCACTTACGATCAATATGCAACACAAAAAAATTAATTTTGTGGTCATGCAAATCTCACTTACAGCCCACTTGTAGCACAAACAGTTAATTTTATGGTCATGCAAATCAGACAGTTAATTGTAATTAGATTAATATTTTTTATTATTAGATTAATCAAAATTATAAGAATTTTTTAATTATTAGATTAAATATAATTATTAGATTAAAGTTTTTATTAATAATTAATATTTTTATGCATTTAATATTTAATATTTAATATTTATAATTTAATATGTTATATGTTGTATTTTAATATATTTATTTAATTTATAATTATTTAATATTTAATATGTTATATTTTTAATATATTTATTTTTAGTATTTACTGGCATTTTTCATTATTTTTATTAGCATTCTAAATATTTTCTAATATTTAATTATATTTAATTATTTCATTACTTAATACATAATTATTTATTACTTAATATATTTAATTTTAATATTTTTAACTTTTAAATTAATTATTTATTATATTATATTAATATATTTAATTTAATTTTTAATTACTTAAATTGTTAAATAATTATATATTATTAATATTTACTATTTTTAGTATTTATTGGTATTTTTTAATATTTTTATATCCCCAAACAGTTAATTTTGTGGCCAACTTTTCCACTTACGACTCACATTACGACAACCACAACAACTAAGTCATTTATCCCAGGTATTTGGGGTAAGCTATATGAACCAAAAGAGAATTACGCCGGGTCGAGCACATGGATCAGCTTTCTCCATTCATTCTTAGCGAGCAATATGTCTTCATTAAGACCTTTAGCCTCTATATCTTATAGTATCACCTCCATCTATTTTTCTTCGGTCTTCCCTTAGCTCTTTTAACTTGTCGTAAGTTAATAAGCTCTACTCGTCGGACTGGTGCATCTGTAGGTCTACACCGCACATGACCAAACCATTGTAGACGATTTTCTCTCATCTCTCTTGTATGAGGCCTATGCCTATCTTAGTAAGAATATACTCATTCTCACCTTATCTTTTCTCGTTTGCCGCACATCCAACGAAGCATGTGCATCTCTGCTACACTCATTTTCTGAGCATGATATCTCTTTATAACCCAACAATACGTGCCATATAATAAAGCTGGCCTAATAGCAGTTCGATAAAACTTTCCCTTCAGCCATAACGGGATGTTACAGTCATATAACACTCCAGTTGCACTCCATTTCAACCAATCGGCTTGAATCTTATGGTTGACATCACCATTGATCTCCACATCCTTTTGGATAATAAAACCTAAGTACCTAAATTGACTGCTCATCGATATCTCTTGCCCGTCTAGTGTCACAATAGTATAATATGGATCCTTTGTTTACTGAATTTGCACTTAATATACTCTATTTTGGACATACTTAATTTAAAACCTCGAGATTCTAGAGTTTGCCTCCATAACTCCAATTTAGCATTTACCCAGCTCTCGTCTCATCGACTAGGACAATGTCATCAGCAAATAGCATACACCACAATATCTCATCTTGAATAGCTCTAATAAGTTCATCCACTACTATGACAAACAAGAATGGACTCAATGCAGATTCTTGATGTAATCCAATTGTGATCAAAAATCACTTATTAGGCTTCCATGAGTTCTGACATTTGTCATTGCTCCATCGTACATATTCTTGATTATGTCAATATATTTGATGGGAACTCCCTTCTTCATCAATGTCCACCATAATACTGCTCTTGGCACCTTATCATAAGCTTTTTCTAAATCAATAAAGACTGTATGCAAATTTCTTTTCTAGGACATTACGACAACCAAACACTGTAAAACACAATACGCTTTCCCGCTTATAATTTTACATTACCAACTAAACACCGTAAAACTTATTTGCATGTAACTCATTTATAACTGTAAAAGAGTTTACCACTTACGAATTACGACTTACGACCAATTACGACAACCAAACAGGCCCTTTGTTGTGATAATCCATATTTGCAAGCAATGGCCACATGGATCCTAAGCTGACGTCTTACCACTCCAGGTGTTCGAGGAAATTAGAGAACATTCGAGGAATAAGCGGTAATCCTAATTTCAAGTTGCATCTTGCTCTCAGTCTTAGATAATTGGTGATAGTGTTTTATGTGTTATTTACTTGCATATGTGTACAAACAAAAGGAATAAAATGGCAACAGGTTGAATGGACTAGTCTAATCTTCAATGCAACTAGAGGAAGCATATCAAGTAATACATGATAAGAAAAGATGGAATTTCATGGTGGTGGAGCTATAATAACTCTAAGCAGGAAAGCAAAGAATTGTATCCCAACATTCTAAAGAACTTGGTCTCATAGGGAGCAAGCGCAATGAGGTTTCACAACTTCGAAGGAGCACTGGAAGGATCTAGAGGTTCTCTCTCTTTGACCATGACATCAACCCACTGAGGATCACAGGGAAGATGGTAAATTGCATGGCCTGACAAGAAGACTTTAAACAAGGATTCCAACATAACAATGACCCCACCCTGATAACAATGATTACCAGATTAACATTTGTATTTTGATGGATTTGATTAGGATTTGTTAGGCTATAATCCAAATGATAGAGTGAATTACAAGCCGTTTTGAAATTCAGGACTTTGGAGTGTAGATATGGAGCTAGTTATCTATGCGTTAACAAAATTTGTCGTATAACACAATCTTGTGACTTTGAGGCCCAGTTTGGAAACCCACGTTTCTAAACTGGATTTTCATCTAAGTTATTTCACAATTGTAGTTTATTCAGATACACACCGTCGTTGCCCCAATATCTAGTTTGCAAAACTTTGGTCTGATGAGAATTTCGTAAACCACAGTTCCCCATGGTCTTGAGGGCCCAGAAAGAGTTAATGTTAACTCAAAAATGACAGTTGATTAACTCTATATAGCCATATCTTACGTACTCGCTGTCTGCTGATATTTGCAGTTAAATTAATCTGTTCCAAACACATTAATTAGTATGTCTTAGTCATTCACATGTTTGTATGTTTCTATATGAATCTTATGAAGTCACTAAATTCTTTAGTAATGTTAGTTCATTTATTACCTATGGAGCACACACATTTCAAAGTGACATCAAAAGATTATTAAAATTGATTTCATATCTCTGAGGATTTCGGACTCACTCTCTCCTATCAGTTCAAAATGCATAAATGCAAACCCTAAGTTTCTCAGAAGCACGCTGCAATCAGGATAAATTTCCAGTTTAAACTGACTTCTACTTTTCCTAAAAGATGTAACCATTGAAAAGATGTCCTACCGATTCAATATCAAATGCATTTTAAGTAAACACATGTGATTTGTAATGTAAGTTATAATATCCCAGACCTATCGGCAGGAATTTATCATATTCCTATCTGAAAAATACATTAGAAAGTCATTTGATATATGCAGATGATATTTTATGCTTATACTCAAAGCTGAATGGGTCTAACAAACGCATGACCTATAGGCTATGACTAGAAAATAATGTAACCTAGAAGTATGGAATATTGTATGGAAGGTGGTGGAAGAACCTTTGTGGGGTAACTACCATTTTCTCTAAAGGTTAAAATGCAAAGACAATAAGGTTTTTATGCATAAACATGAGACATTCGCCTTCGTTGGTTTATAAATTGAGAACCAATGTAAATGGAAAAACAACTGAAATCCATAAACGTGAGTACGGCCCAAGTAAATTACACTAAATAGGAAATCCTTTGCAAATTCGCACTTTATAGATTTACCCGCATCCCATACCCCTGACTCATATCACATGTATTGGCTTATAGAAAGAGGGACACTTGTGAATCAGCCAAAATTAGATCCAGATTAACCCAACAGGAGATATCTATGATCATTTGAATATATTATATGTCCAATGATGTCATATTGCCGAACTCTTAGTAGTTTGCAAAAAGGAATTGTTTGTTTGTTTTTGTTAGATCATCCAGTCAGACAATCCTGTTAGAGGTTCTGTGTGCATCCAATGCACTTAGAGATCTTACCTGAGACCAGCATTGTGCATAAATGCTTTATTATGGCTATAAACCAGCTTTGTATTTAAAGACCTCACTGAAGACTGATGCACACATTAATATAGAATAAAATTGCAATAGTATTATACATAAATTTCTGTCACATCCTAGAAGCTCAGTCAGCGACTAGTAGAAATTTGAAATTTAGCATAAATGCCTAATGTTATCAACTATCAATTAGAAACTAAAGACATCTATACTCAAGAAAAGTCGTTTAACAGAACAAAAAAATTGGCAAATTACAAGAAACATTGCGTTTACTCGGTCACAATTCGTTGAACTACCAAATATGTGTCATTCTGGAACCATAGGTTGCAAGCCAATTACCTTTCTTAGTCATGATTGGCACCCTGACAAACTTGACGAGGGAGCACCAGAGAAGGTACATGCCTTCGAGCAGCTGATCTGCAAACATGATACTGTTCCATTTCCCCAGTCACCTATTTTAAGATAGACTTCCTCTTACTGTATTTCTTTGCATACCTATCTGGTGGTTCATGCCTGCTCATCTGTTCCACCTCGGAGAAATTTTCTTCAGCAACTATGCCACTCAACCTTTGTTTCATTTCAGAGGACTTTTCTCGAGAACCTACTCCTTTCGACTTGCTTGCTCTTTGATAAGTAATCCATCCAGTGGGTGTGTTATTATCTTCACAAGAATTTACAACCCTATCAGAACAGCTCCCTTGCTCCTCCTTCACAACTCTCTCTACTGGACTACTGCTACTACACCCATCAATTCCCTTCATCCGTTCCTTCCCGTCAACCAAACCCAATTCAACAGAAGAATCCCAAGAATCAAGGAAGTCATTGTCTTCCGTACAAAATTCAACCTTTTCAAAAGTTCTTGGACAACCATTACTCTGTTGAACCGTCTTGGCCCCAGAGATCGGTCCGAACTCCTCGACAGACCACCTCTCAAGATCCTCTGTGATCCATTGATAGCCAGATGCAATTGCAGAGCCAATTGTTCGTCCTTGACAGCCGGATCAATCTCCACAACAGCAACAGCACCCAATGCCTCTTTCGCTCGGTCAGCCGCACATTTTGCGGCCCTAACTTTCTCAAAAGCCTTCTCCTTTGCCCGAGCAGCCGCCACCTCCTTCTCCTTCACCTCCCTCACCAATTCCTCCAAAGAAACTGTAGTAAAAAGACTCCTACGGTTCTTATTCCCAAATCTCGGTAAAGCACAGCAATCCACGCAAACAAAAGACTCGGGATTGAGAATAGCCGGCGACATAAACCGTTGTTGAGCCGGAACGCAATCGAAGTGGATCCGACACGAGCATTGGCAGCAATCGAGGAGGCAGTCTCCGCCGCCGCCGGAGGAGGAGGAGAAATCGGAGAAGCAGTAAGAGCACTTGGCGGCGGATTTGACGAGGCGGAGGCAGTGGTCGCAGAGGAGGACGATCCGCCACTCGCTGTCGAGAGGGTGGAGGCTGGTAAGGGTTTGGGATCTCAGCGGGAAGTGGCGGTCGCAGCTGTGGCAGTTGGAGAGAGACGGGAGGAGATCTTTGGGGTTCTTGCGCTTTCTAGGGTTTGGGGAGGGGGATCGGCGAGTGGAAGAGGAAGGAGGAGGGGTGCGTTCGCTGCTGCTCTCGGATTCTCCTTCCTCCATTGCCTTGGGTTCGGCCATTGGGGGGAGAGAAGAAGGAGGTGATGATCCTTTTGGGGTTTAGGGTTTGAAAAAGGGGTTGCTGGGTGCCGCCAGTTACAGCCGTTACACCATCTTCAAGGGGCCAGAAAATCCTGGCCCTTCAACAAATCAAGAGAAACTGTGGGAGGTTCAGATTTTTACCCTATCCAGCCCAAGTTTGTACAATCTCTCTTAATTTGAAGACACCAAAAAACATGTAGACGTCACAATGTGAACCTTTGTTTTGTAAATAATACGAAATTAAATTTAAATAATATTTAGTTAATAAATTTTGGTAAATTTAATTAATATATAAATATATAAATTAATTTAATTAATATTTAAGATATTATTAAACACTAGATTAGAACATGATATTAATTACCAAAATTAATTAATCAGTTACTCGGATTTAATATTAATTAATTAATTAATAAAAAAATATTTAAGTAAATTTATTTATTAAAAATTTATTAAATAAATGAAAAATTCATTCAAAACATAAATATTAAAAAAAGAGTGGAGGAGGCATTTAAGGAAGCGCTATTGGAGACCAATGGCCCCTTAATAATCCCTTAGCCTCCTCCATCCCCTTAAACAAGGGATCTCTAAGGGAATTTATGGAGATGCTCTTAGAGAGCTGCGATTCTTTATTACTAGCATACCGTCGTCTGGCGGTGGAAATCGAGCGACAATTGCGAGAGAGGCGGCGACCGCGACGAAAGAAGAGGAGGAGGAGGTTGGAGAAAAGAGACGGCTCAAGAGGGAGAGGAGATTCGGAGAAGAAGGAAGTTGTAAGGGAGAAAGGAGGAAGAAGAAAAAGAAGAATGTTGGACCGCTCTCTCATGTTCCCTCGAAAAATTTGAGGTGTGAAAAAATTCTCATTGATTGTAAAGAAGATTATAACGGATCAAACTCTAATTACAAAAGAGATGAGGATTTGTGTGGATCTCCTTTTATTTAAAGCTGTATTCCTCGTGTATTGATGGAAAGTGAATCTTGTTATCTGTTGACCGGCTGAATGAAAATCTTCTCTTGGATCATCTTGAGGATGCTCTTGAAGAGACAGAAATAACTCTACTTGAACGTAGCAAGTGTTAGAGTTTTTCTTTTAAAGAAAAGGAATCCTCTTCCTATATCTCCCTCTCCAAATCCTCTCCAAAAAAGCCCCCATAGCTTTCATAGCTATTTATAGAGGGATTCAGGGGTACAATTGTCCCTAGAATCTCTCCATAATGGGAATTAACTCCCTACATTATGTGGGTGTTAATTGACCCAGTAATGCAGGTCAGTTACAACAAAAACGCGAGTCTCGAGTTGGGCGCGGACCCCGCTTAGTTGTTAGGCACGGATCTCACAGGCTTTTCAGGGTCGTGTTTGAGTGAGAAGTGGTGCTCACAGGCTCGTGTTTAATGCAAATTGAGCAACTCAGGCTCGTGTTTGATGAGCAACGCGAATGTCACGTCTAGCCTTTGAACGCGACCCTTGTGTTTAATGTATGATGACATCCGCATTTTGGTTGAGATCCATTTTCGCGTCTGATTTGAGACTCACGTCTGAGTTGATAGTGACCCTCACGTTTGGTGAGGTCCACATCCAAGGCTTTGTCCTCAGCGATTTTTAAACAGCCTACAAAACCCCTTCTAAAGTTTTCAAACCCCGTAGTTGACTCGGAAGAATTTGAAATACTTTGGACTTCATTTTGATTTAGGTCTTCGCGATCGGACGGGCAATCTTTCGAAGTACTTGGAGTTTAATCCTGTCTGGATTTTGGTCTTCGTGAGTATACTGTTAAGCTGCTTGAAGCCTCTAGGGATGATCTTTGTAAGCGTCTAAATACACAACCTAGAACTTATCTGAGCTCTGATTTGTCTGTTCAGTGTACTGTTGAACCAGTACAGTTATCGATTGCCTTTGCCAGTGTACTGTTGAACTGATTACAGAAATAGGGATATACTCCTGTGTTGGATAGAAAACGCGTCTCTCATGAAGATGCGATTGTTACGCTTTATTACTTGCTGGACGCGGATGTCGTAGACTTCAAAAGACGCGACCTTCATTTGATGTTTGAAGACGTGGATGTCATTTGATGTTGAAGACATGGCTCTCACTTGATGTTGAAGATGGCTCTGCCTGTTCTGTGTGAGACGCGAAGGTCACGCTCGAAGCTTTTGAACGTGAACGTCCATTGAACGCAAATGTCGCGTTTGGAACGTGTCTCGCTTAGATTAGGTCGATTCGTGTTGTATCACTTTACCTCTTTTTTAATCGTAAAAAGTGATAATTCTGCTTTTGGAATCATGTCTGTTTCTCTTTCATTAGAAAACTAAAACTGCATAAAGCAAAGAGTTTTAATTGCAAGAAGTGTGATATTAACTTAGTAAATAATGATTAGATAACTTCTCTGGGAATTTGACAACCGAAAAGGTATAATTTTAACCGGGAATCTCGTTTTCCTTGAGAAAATCGAGATGAATTACTGTCATAGGTGTGACTTTAACATGAGTGGAATTTTGACTTCTGATTTGAACAAGTTTTGTGGACCTATTATTCTGTTGACGAAAATAACAAATGGATTTTAATTCTCTGGGATATATAGAGATTTTTACCGTCCAAAATGTAATGTTAACGTGACAGATTTAGATTTACAACTTGAGCAAATTAAATTGTTAGAGGTGTGATATTAACTTGATAAGGATATGAGCTAGAGGTGTAATATTAACTTAACACCAAAAAGATCTCAGTTTCATTAAGAAAACTGAGAATATTACTGTCATAGGTGTAATATTTAACTTAACAGTGAGATGAATGCTAAAGGTGTGATGTTAACTTAGCATTGAAAGTCTAAGTTTTCATTGAGAAAATCAAAAAAAAGATCACTATTATAGGTGCAGTGTTAACTTAACAGTGAGATGAATGTTAGAGATGTGATATCAACTTAGTATTGAACGTCTTGCTTTCATGGAAAAAATTGAGAGAAGTGACTGTCAGAAGTGTGATGTTAACTTGACAGAGACTTGTTTTGTGTGCTAGAGGTATGATATTAACTTAGCACTTGAAAGGTGTAATATTAACTAGAGATTCTTTTTCCACTGAAAAAATTGAGATGACTACTATTAGAGGTATAATGTTAACTTAACAATGATATATACTAGAGATAACAGTTAACTTAGCACTGAAAGGTCTCACTTTTACTGAGAAAATCGAGGAGATCATTGTCAGTAATGTTAACTTAATAGTGAGATGAGTGCTAAAGGTGTAGTGTTAACTTAGCACTGAATATTTTGTTTTCTTTTGAGAAAATTGAGGAGATCACGGTTAGAGGTGTGATATTAACTTAACAGTGACTTGTCTTACGATTTGAGTAAGTTTGGTCAGAGGTGTAATGTTAACTTGACCAGGATTTGTCTTGTAATTTGAGCAAGTTTGGTGGACTCGTCATTTAATGAAGAGAATTAACAAGTGTAAGTTATACCTGCTGGGGTATATTGAAGTTTTACTGTCAAAGGTGTGATTTTTTACATGACAGGTTCGATCTGTAGATCATTTTGCTGGGGAAATAAATACATTTTTTTTGTAAACTTACCATTTCATGGAAGGAAATTGGTAAGGGATTTTGGTGGGATTGACAGGATCAGGTCCCTTAGGAATTTTAGCAAACCCCTAACTATCAACGGATTTGATTTGCCTTTACCAACTATCGTTTGAGTTGAGCTAGCTATGTTGTTCCCCTCAGCATGATGAGTTGTCTAGAATTTTGTATTGGACTTAAAAATCAATGTGTCCCTCCATCCTTTAGCCATTGGAGGCATTGGATTGTTGTTCCACAGATGACTTATAAAATCTTGCCTGGGATTAAAGAAAAGTCCGTAGGTAATTTACAGGGAAATTGGCGTTCCCTGTGAGTACGTTAACTTGATCATAGATAGTACTTTTTTATTTGGAGTAGCATGATGTACTTCCAGGGTTTTTTTGTTCCACGAGAATGATAAACACAAATAGTCTTTGACATTATACCAATAGAATGATTTAGATTGTTCAGAGGTAACTATTAAAAGTGACAGTCGTAGAAGTCGGATCACTTCATTGCCAAGCAGATTCAATGCTATATGCTCCTGTAATCTTCTTGCCTTGCTCTTGAAACTATGTCTTTTACTCGTTCACCTTGTAAGACTAGTTGCTTCTAGGTGCGACTTTGAGTTACTTCTATTTGAGGTAGGAGTGTGTTTGCAGGCTGTGGCAGTAAGTCTTTACCAGTGTAGATTGTGTCATGCCACTTGGATATCGGAGCGCCATACTCTGAAATTTGTCCACAAACACTTTAACTGACTCTCCTTTCTTTGGCTTTGTAGTAAAGAGAGTTGGCACGGATACTTCGATTCGCGGCAGGAAGAACTTCTCAAGGTCGTCCCATTTCTTGATAGAGCCGGAGTAAGCTTCATGAACTATTCAAAGGCAACCCCCTTGAGGGTGGCGATGAATAAATGAGCCATGATGACAACGTTTCATACTACATTCCTTGTTTGAGATTTGAAGTAGTATATATGTTGGTTCGGCGAATCTTTGTCGTCGAAGGCGTGCATATTCGGTGCCTTGAATCTGGGAGGCTAGGGAGCTGAATCTCACTCGATCGGGTATGGTCTAACCACCCAACTTCTTGAAGATTACTTCGATTTGAGATAGCCTCCAGGTGTTTCTCAAGCTCGTTCATCTTCTTGGCATAATTATCTTCTGAATTCTCTGGTTCTTCAGAAGAAGACTCAGGATTTTCATATCCAAAGTTATTTTTATTGCACTTAGAGTGTTCAAAGGTAGAGTTTTCATCCTCCTTGCTTTTGTGGGAAGAAGCTTCAGTCTTCAGACTTTTCATTTTTCTCTTCGACTTTTTAAGCAAAAGAGCTATCATCTTCTTGAGATCGTTGATAGACTCTTATTAGGCTTGAAGCATCTCATGTTGCGTCTGTTGCACTCGAGTTTGCTCCTCAAATTTCCTAGCTATCTCTTCTATAATATCAGCCATACATGCGAAGGCTTCTGCCTCCCTATAAAAATTAGATGAATGGGATCCCACGATGGCAGAGTGCTCATCCTCTACTTCAATCCCTCTATCCAGTGAATTGTAGTCGATTGGGTTAACTGCTCCAGTTCGGATCCGAATGTGTCGGTAAATTCCTTCAGGCTCGATCAGTATTTCTTTCAAACCTGAGGAACGTTTAGTATCCGACTCCTCAGAACTAAAGGCAAGTTGCTTCCCTTTTGACTTGCTTGGTGTGGTACTTGGACCCACCATATTGCAAGTCACCTCCTGGTACTCAACGTCAGAGAATGACTTCTTCTTGCGAGATTGTCGCCTCTTTGCGGAGTTTAAGTTTGAAGCCTTTAACAATAAGTTAAAAACGGATGGCTTAATCATCTGAAAGTTACAGTGATAATTAGGGAGCACCGTCGAGATAAGCTGCTCACAATGGCACTGAGGAGCGATTTGATGAGCACTCAACTTTCTCTTCAAGTAGTTCCTTCAGATTCGTTGCAGGGTTATCTGACGAACTAGCCTCAAACCCATTGGAGTGAGGACTTCCCAATTCACATTTGAACTCGGCCACTTGGGGCTGGAGCTAACCTCGCGTTTCTGAAGTGAAACGCGAAGGTCGCGCTCTGGCACAGCCTCTTCCTGGACACGGGTCTCACGCTTATGAAGAGAAACGCGAAGGTCACGTTTTAACACAGTCTGCAGCTGAACACGACTCTTGTGTTTTAGAATTCTCTTATGTTTTAGAATTAAAATGCAAAGGTCATGTTTTGGCATGACCTTAGGCTAAACGCGAATCTCGCATTTTGAAATGAGGTGTGGATCTTGCGTTTTAGCACAGTTTGAGGCTGGATGCGAACTTCATGTTTTGGCGCTGAAACGTGCAAATCGTGAACACGAACATTGCGTTTTGTTGCAAAAAAAAGCGGGGCTGAACGCGCTCTTCGCACTTGGTGCCAACAACACTGTCTTCAGCCTCTGTCTGCTGATGGCGAGCTTGCGTCTTCATCGACGATTAACATTCTGCTTGGTCTGCAGGAGCTGTTGCGAACCCCCTGCAAACTGAATTTGTTGAGCCTTGGGAGAAGTTTGGCGGCGAGATTGGCCTCCGCCACTGTGTTGGCCATGAGCCAAGACATTGACTTTGCAGGTCCCTTGAGAGACATTGTCATAAGCCAAGTTAGATCCACGGGAGGTTGTCAGACCCTCAAGATAAGTTGAGCCACTTGCTTATCAAAAAGCGTATAGACTTCTCTATGAGAAGTCTCCAAAAAGACTTTGAGAGTGAGTCTTGCTTGAGACTTTGGGGCTAATGGAGCCTGAGGAGAGAAGCTCTTTGAACTTCTCTTGGTTCAAACTCGACAATGAGTAATTCGACTGTTGATCCGAGAAGCTTGAGGTCGGCTTGCGCTGCAGCCTTCCCTTCGGTGGAGAAAACAATCCCCAGCGGAGTCGCCATCTTTTGTTCCCTCAAAAAATTCGAGGCTTGTAAAAATTCTTATTGATTGCAAAAAAGATTACAACAGATCAAAATCCAATTACAAAGGAGTGGATGGTTTGAGTGAACCTCATTTTTGTTTAAAACTGGGTTCCTCCTGTGTCGATGGAGAGTGAATCTTTTTCTCCGTTGACCGGCTGAACGAAAATCTTATATTGGATCGTCTTGAGGATGCTCTTAATGAGATTGAAATAACTTCATTTGAACGCAGCAAGCGTTAAAGTTTTTCTTTTAAAGAAAAAGAATTCTCTTCCTCTGTCTCCCTGTCCAAAAAAGAGCCCCTCATAGGTTTTGTAGCTATTTATAGGGGGATTCAGGGGTAGAATTGTCCCCTAGAATCCCTTCATAATGAAGATTAACTCTCCATATTACGTGAGTGTTAATTAACCCAGTAATGGGGGTCAGTTACAACAAAAACATGGGTCTCGTGTTGGGTGCCCATCTCGCTTAGTTGTTAGACGCGGAGCACACAAGCTTTTCAGGGTCGCGTCTGAGTGAGAACGCGAAGCTCACAGGCTCGCGTTTGATGCAAAGTGCAGAGCTACTAAAGCTCACGATTCATGAGCAACGCGAATGTCGCGTCTAGCCTTTGAACGCGACCCTCGCGTTTTCTTTATGATGACATTTGCATTTGGGTTGAAATCCATTTTCGCATCTGATTTGAGACTCGCGTCTGAGTTAGGAGTGACTCTTGCGTTTGGTGAGGTCCGCATTCAAGGTTTTATCCTCAGTGATTTTTAGACAGCCTACAGAATCCCCTCCAAAGTTTTCGAAACCTGTAGTTTACTGGGAAGGATTTTGAAATACTTTGAACTTCATTTTGATTCGGGCCTTCGCGATCAGAGGGCAATCTTTCGAAGTACTCGAAGCTTGATCATGTCTGGATTTTGGTCTTCGTGAGTGTACTGTTGAAACTGCTTGAAACCTCCAGAAATAATC
>JAVJIF010021390.1:0-67225 GCA_038442645.1 Agave tequilana
GCATGCTTCTTGCGTATATAGCTTTCAAATATGTAAATCCAGATAAGGGGGTTGTCTAATTTTAGTGCAAAATACGTATTTTAATAGTGGGAGCATGACTAACTTTTGGCCTAGGTGTATTAAAGCCTCAGGCTGCGTGTATTGTAAATTGCCTTACTGTTTTTAATTTTTTTTAAGCTATCGATGCCAAAAATTGGATATTTCAGATCCAAGCCCCCAAATAGTTGAAGCTTCCAATACCAAAAGAAGGGACCCAAAATGTACCAACTGAAAATTTTGACCTTGCAAACAAGCAATATAACAAGCTTCAAGATTTACACAAAGCAATCTCATCAAAGTAAGGCAAGTGAAGTTTGAATAATTCTTCCAAGATTCACTCATATTTCGAGTTGGTGATTGGTCCCTAACATAATTCAGTATGGTGTCTAATCCTAGAACAATTTGACACAATTAACTTTTACATAGGCATTGTTTTCCTTCATATTCTAAAGATTTTCTTTGAAGAAAAATGAAATGACGTTTATGCCCCATGGCTAAAGATAAAATCATTGAAACATTGAAAATCGAACCCAATAAGTCTTGTACCAGTGTATACTTTTCAAATATGCAAGTAATTGTTACACAAGAATGAGAAGCATCAAGAATAATTTGTACGACTAACTGAGAATAGATCAGATCAAGTCAGCAAATCCGTGTTCTGTTAGGGAAGAAGACATGATTACGCCACCAAATTACCAAGGGACTACTGGGCTGTGTACTAAACTTTCTTAAGTGGATTTATATATATAACAAGATAAAAAAGAATACAATAAGCCTAAAGCCTCTGAGGTGAGAGAAACTTAACAGAATATGTGAACCATCTTCACAGATGTTGAACCAATTAAAAAATGAGAAATGGAAAGACACGAACCATGATGTTAAATTCATTGAAATCACAGTGAATAAGTCCATGTTCAGCTAAACGAACAACAAGACCAATGATGGTATCAAATACTTCATCAGGGTTCTGCAACTCTCTTACTTGAACACTGCAAAAAGTAAACAAATAAATATAAAAAAATAAAATACATGAAATAATCCATGGGTAATAATGAAACATTACAACAAAGAGAATCATATATAGAAAGAAAATAATTCATAGATGGAAATGAAAACTTACAGCGGATAACCCTGAACTAAGGACATTATCACACAATGCCGATTAGAATCTACAGCTGATGGAACAGGAAATCCATGCTCCCCCAAAGCCTTTAGAGACAAAACAATACATCAACTATGTGAAAATAAGCTGATTGCCAAGCTTAAAAAGAGTGAAAGAGAGAACATAAACAAGTTGATTGCCCAGCTTAAGAAGAGTAGAAGAGAAAACATAAAAAAGTTGATTGCCCAGCTTAAGAAGAGTGAAAGAGAGAACATATTCATTCCTGCAAGTTTACCTTCATAAAGGCATATTCCTTGAGGGCAGCAAGCCGTGACAAGTAAAGCCAATTGTAGCTTCTCCGATGCATCAAATAATCTCGCTTCGATTTCACTGCCCTAAAAGAAATCCTTCCCAACCTATGTAGCTTCATTGCCATGATTGTTCCATCTTCAGTAGCTACCTCAAATATGTCTTTTTCAAAGAAAATTTTCAGAATTATGGACGTCTATACCTCCAAAAACTAACAGGTTAAATTATTCCCATACAGAAAGATGATTTTCTTTTTCATGGAAAAACAAAGGCATCTTTCAACATGACATACAATTACATATTAAGATTAATCAATCAATTACACAAACAAAAAGATGAAATTTTGATGGAATAATATTTAACAGAGGATTGAAAAAGATATACCTGATTCTTTTCCAACTCCGATCTGACGGCCAACGGCCGAAAAGACTCCACGGTTTACTAGGGTTTTGATTGCAAGAAAGTCGTAACCTAAATAGGTCAGCCTAAACCCATCATCTGAAGAAGAAAAACGGCAACTTTACGACAATTATATAGTCATATAGACATAAACCCTAAATTCGCATTCAAACGGAGGGTTTAAGAGAAAAACAAAAGCTAACATTTTGATGAATCGTGATGGACGAGCTTGTGCTTAAGCAGATTCTTCAACACCTTGTACGTTCCCCCATGCCTAAAACCAGAGAATCTCATAAAACCCTATCTTTAAGAGCACAAAAGGGCAATTTCCCCGATTTTTTATAGTTAAAGAAGTATGAGTACTTACTTAAGGCCGCGATTCGATCGACGAGCTCAGAGGGGACAATTTCGTGCTGAATCAATCCCCGACGAAGAAAGAAAGGGTAAGCACAAGATTAAGAACAAGAACAAGAAGAAGAGACGAGAAGAGAAGATAATAGAGAGAATTCGAAAGAGCGGGTTTCGATGATTTACGTTTCTCATGCCCATCTCGACGGCGGTCAAAACCCTAAAATCATCTTTCGAGAGGTACCGCAGGGCATCTACGTCGAGCTTCATGGCGATTCACCGGCAGCGGGGGGAGAGAGCGCGGCCGAGGTTGGTTTGAGCAATCTGGACCTATAAAAATCAGCAACTAACTAAATATGCAAAAGGGCGGGGATTTTGCCACCCGAAAAGGGACGAGGGAACCCACTTAAAACCCTTCATCTTGAATTTTCCTTTCATCTCAATTTAAATTGACTTGTACACCTTTCAAGTGTTATTATACTAGTATACTGTTATTATCTCTGAAAAAAATGACCGATAACAACGAGAAGGTAGAAGTTTGAGGAGAAAAAGGATGAGAAGAAAAGAAAAAGGAGAGGGCAAGGCTCAGACAGATGGAGAGGGAAAGGGGAGGATCAGAGAAGGGGAGAGGGGGCGGCGGAGCAGAGAAAGTGAGGGGGAGAGGAGGAGAGAGAGAGAGAGGACAGAGGATAGATTGAGGGATACAATTTTTAAAATAGTCACAAGATAAAATCTCCCTTCAGTCGATTTTGAAAAATAAAAAAAACAATTAATATTGATGAAGACAATTCCCATCTGATTAACCCTCTCAAAGTGATTAAGGCACTCACCCCATTTTCTTCCCTCTTCACTCAACCAGGCCCAAAACTTCAAACCCTAAAAGATTTACTCACTCTCACACTTAAAATCAACAAACATTTCATCATGTCGTCAATGGAGAAGCAACTAACAACTCTGGAGCTTGTCAACACCGAAAAGGTGTTTTTACCAATTCAAATCGCCAAAAATTTAATTTTAGTTGAGTAGGTTTCGTCTTCTATTCATTGGATGCCCATCGAACAGAAAGTTATCTGTTCGGCGTAGACCAGCCAACAGATAATTATAGAAAAAGGTGGTTGGTCTCTGTCGAACAGCGAAACACTATGTTCGGTTAGTATCTGCCGAACTATCTTTGTTCGGTAGAGACCTATCGAACAGACTGCTAAAAAGTGGCTTATGTTTGGTTAGTCTCCTCCAAACAGAGAGCTCTCATAAAATACATGTATACTTCGAAGGCAGTGAGGGTACAACTCCAGAGGGGAGGACTTCACAGAAGAACAGGGGAGGACTCCACAGAAGAACTTCAGAGAGAGTTTTAGGGTTAGAATTTTTCTTTTTCAATGTTTCATTGTAGTTTGAGAGAGAATTGTAAAGAGAAGACGGAGTGCTCGTAATTGATGGTGACAGCTCAGTAGATGTTCTTCTATTCTTTTCAATTTGCCTCTTTTTATTTTTACTTGCCTACTTGCTTTATTTAGTTGCATCTGCTTTTAATCATACCTTCTTTATAGCTTGGATCAGGGAGAGTTTCATGACAGAAAAGAGAGAAAAAAGATAGTCTTTAGAGTGACACTACATATAATCTTCTTTAAAGATAGTTATATTGGAAGTGACAGTCAATGAAACCATCCCACTTCTCTTCGTTGTTACTCAACTTAATTGATTGCTTGCTTATTTTTAATTACTCTAAGGTATGTTCTTTCTTTTCTTATTTATTTTCTTTCTTTTGAACTTGAAATCAAAACGCCAACATCATCTTCTTCTTCAACGTTCTACTTTCCTTCTAATTTAGTTTAATGTTTTCTTTTCTTTTCTTTTAAAACAAAGAAGACCTTTTAATCAGTGTAGTAACTTAGGAAGAAGACTTACACAACGCTTCCATAGATGTCCTTTCCTGTGGATCATGACCCGTTAGCCCTAAGCTACATGGTAACATTGACGACCTAACACTGTTCTAAACTTTTTATTTTTTCTGTCCAGGTTTGGCTCGATCAAAATTTTGGCACCGTTGCTGGGAAGGGACTGTAATTTTTTCTTATTATTGATTTATTTTAAATGGCCTAACTTTTTTTTTTTGTTTTATGTGCAGGGGCTAATATTTGAAAACTAGGAGCTGCACTGGACATATTGCTACTCTGAGCCTCTGTCCAAGAAGGTAAAGCATCATGCCCACAGCTGTGGTGAACTATTAATTGTAGTTTCTTGCAGGTTTCTTGAAATCAAGGATTTAACTACTTCAATTGATAGTTTTCATGTTTAACATATTCTGCACACTGTTCTAACCTCAACAGTAATATGGTTATTCATTAATGCTAAAAAACATTTAGACATTACATTCTAGGCATTTGTTTAATTCATTGCATTTAAAATTACCGTTGAAGAGTGCTGGAGCCAAGGTACGTCTGAGTTGCATATCCTTAGGTGTTGGCCCAGAGACCCTCCACTCTAGTTTTGATGATGATTAACTCATGTAGTTATAGTTTACTAATAATCTTGTGATATTTAGTTTCAGATATTTGATCAAGTTATTAGTAGGTGATTAGCTTCAACAAAGGTGTTTTGGATCTTTCACATGGTGATTCAAGAGCTCGAGCATCAAGTTCACATCTAACGCTCGGTTGGAGTCAAGCTCGGTGGATCACATTTGGATCGCGTCAACTTGGAGACGGCGTTCGACAAGAAGAATTCAGTTTATTTAGTTAAGATTTTGTCTAAATCTATTGTGAAGATTAGATAGTGTGATATTCTCAAGTTCACAGCACACACGTTTCATATTTTGGTTTTGATTTTCAGTTTAACCGATCTTGGTTTTCATGAATAAATAGAATCAAAACAAGTTTATATAGTTTAATGTATATTAGATTTGATTTATATACATCTATACCTCATATAATTAGAAAAACTTATTTTGATACACTATTCATGTGTTTGGAGTTTTGTATTTAGACAAAACCTATATTTGGATTTAATGTCAAAAAACATAAATATAATACCTTTCATGTATATTGGATTCTATCCATATACTATATGCTTCAAAGTTGTTTAAATATCATGTTTTTGTATTTACATGTGTTTTGGAAAAATCGGATTTCCATTTCAAAAATCCAAGTTTTGAAAAATACAGAATTTGATTAAGGCAAGATTTTCAAGTCACAAAAATGGTTCAAATGTTTGTAACATGATTTGATTTTTACTCAAACATGTTTGTATTTTAAAGATATAATATGAACTGATTTTTGTGGAATTTATGTGATTTTATGGGATTTAATTAAAGATAAAAACTCAAATTTTTAAGACCTATATTAGGCTGGACTGGCTGACTGCCGGTCGACCGGGTCGGTCGACCGACGTGCACAGAGTGTGCAAACAGCCAAGCTGGGGGGCCGGTCGATCGGGTTGGTCGACCGCCAGAGAGCTCTGCTCTTTAGAAAAGCCTCCGCTCGATCGAGCGAGAGTCTGCTCTCTGTATCCGGCTTCGGTCGACCGGGCGGTCGACCGGCCAGAGAGCCGTTGCTCTCTGGATCCAGTCCCGGTCGACCGGGCGGTCGACCGGCAGGCGCAACGGTCAAAAATGTGACCGTTGGCCGGTCGACCGGAAGGGCAATCTGGCCCTTTTCAGCTGCCAACGGGCAGATTTGAAATGAGGGTATAAATACCCCATTTCTTGATTGTTTTTTAAAAAAGATTTCTAAGAGCAAAATTTCTCTCATTTACAAGTGTTTTAACACAAGTTTTCAAAAGAGTTTTTAAGCTTAAAGATTTGATCTTTATTTGTTTTAAAGGGTTGGTAAAATCAAGAAAATGAGAAGTCTTTGGGATTGTTTTTTATCTTCACTTTATATTCACTGTAACGCCCCGATCCCAAGGATACGGAGACGTTATGGTGACGTACATACGCGAGGTGAAAACACACTCACGAGTACGTTAAGCCTCAGTACAGGACAGAGCCTCCATATACACAAGAGTTCCAGCAGGAAATAAGTACGAGAATACCTGCAGAAAGGGGTTAGCGATCATAACAGATATAAATACAGGAATAAAGGAGATAACAGGAACAAAGCACAAAGATACGTATGAAGAATCCCGATGGTAAAGTCTACTATGTGAATCCAATGAACTAGCTGCCCGAACGATAACTCGGATCTCCAACCTGGGCACGCAAACCCAGAGTCGTCAGAAAGCGACCTAGTCAGTGGTAAAATGAAGGGAGGAGGTAGTAATATATACAATAGTAATACAAGCACGATACATATATATAATACATGATGTTGTACTAGTGATACCATATAATACGTATATAAGAAGCAGTAGAAAATATAATCATGTCGTATTTTAATACCAGCACTACCTAGCATGTTATCATCGGGTCATATCTACAGTAATAACTACAGTTGTATAGTGATGATGTGGTGGACATAAACGTGTAGATGAAGTATGCAACATAACCATACTACGGTGTGGTGTCTAGGCAGCATATAGGCAATGCAAAACAGAATATATGCAATGCATCGTATACATGTGCATGAGTAGTATGTCACCACAGAAAGCGTAACATGTACCAGGTAAAGTAACGATCATACAGGTAACATGATAACGGATAAATGATCAGGAACAGTAACAAGTACAACTATACAATCGTAAACATGTATCAGGCAAGTATGTTCTTTATACAATAGTAGCAATCAGTACCACCTGATATTTTAATCAATCTCTTCCAGTGTCCCATACCACTGGCAGTTCATACTGGAGCCCGCACTCCAGTCGAACCCATCCGGACATGGCCTACGGGTACCATTATCCAAACGAGAGAGTGACCAAATAACAAGTGTTCCCGACGTCACTATTGTGTATACTGTTTTATTATGTTAATTGGAAGCCCATGGTCGAGGAGTTCTTATCGGGTAAGTGTATCTCGTACATACCCGGGATCACGGCCTTTATCAAACCCCTGACTGCTAAGACCAGAGCCCTCCGCTAAGAGGGGAACAATAATCAAGTAACGAGAGCTCATGGAGCAATTGGTAGGTAGCACTACCATCCCCTACAGTGGGAGAACAATATGGATCCAGTACATCACCCGATAAGATCTAATCAACCGTCGAGTCTCCCCCATACCCAAGTTACCTTTAATGTCAAGTATACAATGTAACAAGAACAAATACAGTACATGCTACGGGTACCATGATAACTGGACTGGAGCTCTGTTAATAGCATAGAACAATATAACGAGAAACGGGAACAATATAACACGGGAACAATATAACGGGAATCGGGAACAATAGATGTGGGATTCCACATATCGCATATCAACAGCTCTCATGTCCAGTAACGGGAATATCCATATCAGTAACGGGAATCAATCATAGAACATGAATACGTGAATAACATGGAACAATAATACATGTAATAGGAACAGGGATCCATATGATAAGAATAGAGAAACCATATATGCATGTGTAACAGGGATATGAAACATGACATGCATGTGTAACAGTGATATGTAAACATGACATAATGGTAACAATAATATGAAATGCGGTAGTCCGTGTGTTGGTCTATCCGTGTACCAGTGGAACATCTATGTGTAACAATAATCCGTGTAATATCTCTGTGTTAGTGCATGTAATAACAGTGATCAGTGCATCCATGTAACAAGGATATCAATCTAACATGACGGTATTCAGGGTACTAGTATCCGTATATCAGTAGGTCACAAACATGCAGCACTAGTGTCGTGAATCTCAGTATCTATGTAATGGTGAGACGTGTACATGAAACTACATGAAAACTACATGAAATACCGATATCCAGTGTAACCGATATCTACATGCGCTACGGTGCTTAGTGTACCAGTGGGTCGATAAGGGTGACAGTGGAATAGTGTCAAGATTCCGTATATAATGAAGTACGCGTGTCTTGGTGTCCATGTAGTGGTAGTGTGTGACCATACTAGTTATCCATGCAGTGACAGTGTCTAGCGATCCCCGACTTGATCTTCTATCACTTATCCTCACATTAACATATTATACCGATTCTTATTACAACGTTTTAGGTAGGAACATGTCTAGTGCTTAACCCATAATTACGATGTCGTAACTAAAGCAATCAAAACATGAATAAATAACTATAATTTAGAAAAGGAAAACACTCACAAACTAGCCATGGGAAGGTAGCTCTCTTTCCCACGATCGCAACGGATCCAGAATCGTCCAAATCGGAGTCCGGATGCTCCCGATATCGCCCGAACGCTAAAAGTAACGGAAATGGGTTAAATATGTAAATAAAAAGAATTCAAATGCAATTAACAAATTGAATCAGGGGGTTTTCTGAAAAGTTACCTTTATTGGGTTTCGGATGCGGGTTTGGCTCTTAACGGGTCGGGTTCAGATCCACAACCCAAACCCATAACTTAATTAAATGGGTAACGGGCTAACGGGTTAACGGGTTTAGGGCTTATTGGATTTTCAAATAAACCCAAACGGTTTATTGGGTTCACACCCATTTATGGGTGTGAACCCATAAAAGATGCGGCAGCAGCAGCAGGCACTGCTGCTGTGCCCGCGCCCAATCCGGCCAACAGGAGCTGGCCGGCGACGGGGAGGCCCGCCGGCGGCAGTCCCGGCCGCCGGCAGTGGGCCGTAGGTCCGGTGAGAGAGAGGAGAGAGAGAGTGAGCTGGAGTGAGGGGGAGGGATTTACAGCAAAAGAAGAGAAGAAGAAAAAGAAGAAGAAAGAAAAGAAGGAGAGGAAGAAAGGGAGGAGGAGGAGGTGGCGGCCCCTGGCCGGCGGCGCCTGGCCGGCGGCCACCTCTGGCCGCGGGCATGGGTCCGGGCCAGGAAGAGAGGGAATTTGGGGAGAGAGAGAGTTTAAGAGAGAGAGAGAGTGTAAGAGAGAGAGAGATTGTGAGGAGAGAGAGAGAGAGGATAGTTTTGAATGAGAGAGGGAGAGAGATTTTCAAAGAGGGAGATAGAGGCGGTGGGAGTCGGTGGGGGAGTTCTCTGGAAGAAGCCAGAGAAGAGAAGAGAAAGGAAAAGAAAAGAAAAAGAAAAGAGTTTTAAAATAATAGTTTAATAATATTTTAATACGGGCATAAATTGACTAGCTCCGAATGATGCCCAAAAATTATAAAAAATAGAGAATATTATCCTGAGATGTAATATGAAAACGGTTTGAAGCAATTCGACCCGTTTGCAAATTAAAATCTCGGAAGATGTCGCCAGCACCGGGCGACACCGGTTTGGCCGGATATTCGATAAATTCAGAAAAATCCCCAAAAATACCGCAACGTAGATAACATGATTCTAAGACATCTGGTGAAAGTGGATTCTCAAAATATAACTCCGTTTGTGAAATAAAAATCGTAAAGCCTATTATCGGTATCGGTGGACACCGAATACAGAGATTTTCCAAAATAATCTAGAAAATTTCAGAAAATTCTGAAAAATCTAAAATATTAGAAAATGATTTTTAAAACTGAAATTAGCTCAATCGGACTACTACGGAGATCAAATCAATTTTGTACGTCGTATCGCGTACCGATACGGTGATACGTACACCGGGAAGCAGGGGGTTACATTAATTCTAGAAGTTTTTCCAAAAGTTTTTCTTTGAATTTTTTATTTTCAAACTCTTTATTTCTCACACTTGAGCTTATCATTCTATCCTATCTACAGGATCTTTGTTATAGTGAGAAGATTTGGTTTGTGATTGTTAGACCACCAAGTTGTAAACCTTCCATTGTTTGTGATATCCCTCTAGTGTGAGGTGATACTGGAAGTGATATTTGGTTCCCTCTTGTGTGAGGTGGAGATTATGTTGGAATCCCTCAAGTGTGAGGTGATTGATTTGTTGTTTGGCTAAGTGCCTTCCCTCTAAGTGTAGAGGTGATTTGTTTGTGTCTTGCCTCTAGTGAGAGGTTGTATTGGTTGAGAGAGGAGTTGTGTACTCCCGGTTGTATTTATCCAAATCCTCAGTGGAGGTTCCCTGTGTGGAAAGTCCTTTGTGGACGAGTTAGTGGAAATCCTTCTGTGTGAAGGCGGGGACGTAGAGCTGTGTGCTCGAACCTCAAAATATATCTTGGTGTTTGCGATTGATCCACTTTCACTTACTCTCTCTCTTACATTTGTGCATTGATTCATATTGTCATATCATATACATGCTTGTGTTGTTCCTGTGTGCCTATACTTGTGTTTAACTAAGAGAACTTTACATAGCACCTCAACTCTTATTTAGAGGAATTCAGAGGAGTTAGTTCAGAGCCCTTCACCGGGAATTCGGCTACACTCATTGGTTACACTAAGTGTGTTGCATTAAGTTTTTAATTTTGCATTATTGATCATTAGATTAGCCTTACCACCTAGGAGTGAGATCTTAGTTTTGCTAATCTAGATTTGTATTTGCACACTGTTTTCAATTGATTTTGTAAAGAGGAAAACTTACAAAAAGGATCGAGGAGCTAAATTATAAGTAACACAAAAGATTACAAGTAGATCTCCTCTGAGATCTGGAGAAGGGTGTCGATAGGAGTCTGGTCAGCGCGCGACCACTTTGTCCCTTTGATGATGCGATCGATGGGATTCCCTTCTCGCCTGGTTCGGCGAATCGGAGAACAGAAGGTTGGCAGAACCCTCTTGTTACTTCTCAAACTGCCTCCACTTGGAATTTCTTTCTCGCCTGGTTCTGAAGATTCCTTGAGAGGAAGATCTTAGGGTATCAGCACCCTAATTAGAGAAGTAGTTCTTCTAAATTCTTGAAAGCAAGAGAATAGATCGCTGTTTAGCCGTCTCTCTGTGCGTGCCTCTGCCTGTGCACGTGTGTCTCTGTGTACCCCTAGTGGGCTATTTATAGGGAGAGCAGGGTATAATTGTCCCTTAAAAATCTGAAAACAAATTGAGTCAATCTGTTTAAATCTGGAAAGTAGCCTTGCTGCGGGCTAGAATCAGCTTCTGCGAAGTTAGGAATAGCAGGTAGGTCGATCTCCTGATCTATTTTGATTCTTTCCAAATAACTGAAAGATCTCCCCTGATCCTCTTACTTATTTTAGGAGAGTCAAGATATTATGGTAAACAACTGCCAAATTTGATCTCAGATTTTATCTCGATTAGATTTGATTTTGAATAGATTTGATCTCATCTGGAGATTTGATTGGTCAAAGGTGATCATAAAAAACCCAGTGGAGCTGCCGCATCGAGCTCACAGCGGAGCTAGAGGAGCATCTGGCGAAGTCAGAAGAAAGCTCTTCAGCGGAGCTGGATAAACATTTGTCGCGAAGCTGCCGAACATCCTTCTGCGCAGTTGCATGTGGCTTCCAGCGAAGCTAACTCTCTACGGAGTTAACTGAGCACTTCAGGCGAAGCTGTAAGTTAGCTCACTGATAGAGCTTTGAACAGCTTCAAGGCGAAGTTGGACAAACTTAGCCTCTCAGGTGAGGCTATCCCCTCGGGCTCATGTGATGTTAAATGTTGAGCTCTAGCATCTTAGACCTGCTTAGGTCTCTTTAAAGACAATCTGGGCTCACTGTCTGCTTCACTGGATCAGTAGAGTCCAAGTCGCTGGTTTGTCCCTCGAAGATGGGTAAAAACTGGTCGTCAGCTTGTCTGCCACTTGTCTTTTGTAAATGTCAACAAGTTAGATATTGTTCAGGCCAGTCAGGAATCTTGTCTTTTTTAAAGTGTCAACAAGACCCCCTTCAAAGTTTTCGAAAGCCTGCAATGGAATGGTTCAGACTTCGAAATACTTTGAATTGCTTTGCTTGATGGTATGTGAAGTACGAACGTCGCCACAGTGGTTGAGTTCAGCTTCGCTTTCAATCCTGCTTTGGGATTAGAATAAGTTCGCCGAGGAATCGTGTAGGTTCGCGATTCCGGGTAGCTTCTCGTCTGGGTGGCTTCGCGTTCAAGCCTCCTGGAGTAGATTCGCTTCAAATTGGTCTTGGAACGTCGTTCCTTTTCGGAGGCCAACTGCTTTTCGGCTAATTTCGAGAAGGATTGCTCCTTTTTCGAGGTTAGAATAACCTCTCTTGCATTAACGAGGAAGATCATTGCTTCTGCGCGTATTTTCGAGGGAGACTATTCCCTTTCTCAAGGCTCAGTACTTGAATGCCTTAAATTTGCGCGGGCTTCCAAGCTTGAAGCAGCGGTGGTGCGATCAGGCCATGAGGCCTATAAATAGGACACTTGAAGTCCTCTTCAAGGAAACAGTCTATTCATGACATCACCTGGTTGTTCAGAGAAGGGTACTCAGATCTCTGAAATAGCGGGGGTACCCACTCTGGTCATTAACCGGCCAAGAACTGGTGAGTCTCGATCATCCAGAGACTTCACCAATGGACTAGTGATTCTAGGGAGTTTATCTCCCTTAATTTAGCTTTATAAGCTGCCTCAGGGATTGATTTCCCTTGTTCTTCATTTTGTATCTGACTGATTTGTAGAGCAGGGCTTCAGCCCTATTTTTCAGCTTCCTGGCGAAGCTATCATTTTCACTCTATCAAAGAAAGATCATTCCATGCTCGCCTATTAAGTTTGCCACATAGGCAAGAATTGGGACTTAGTCTCTTCAAGATTGAGCCAGTCTTGCCATATAGGTGGGGTCAAGACTGCGTCCCTCTGGATTAGTCTGGCTTACCCATATAGGTGAGATTAGGACTTAGCTCTTTTTTTTGATGCTTCTCCGAGCCTAACTGCTTTAGGCGGAGCTAAGACTTGGCTTATGCTGAGCTAGCCCATCATCACTATGCAAGGGAGGCTATCCTCTGCTTAACTGAAATCAATCCTTAAATTTCAACTGAATCGGATATAAATTGCTTCGCCCCAAAGAATTTGCCTTAGCATTTCACTTTTGCAGCTTTTTCTTTGATTTACTGCTAACTTGTTTCCAGTTGCATTGCAGTGAACTGTGCTTGCCAGTTTTTCATCTTGATGAAAGAGACCAGAGACTTGCCTCTTGATTTTTAGTTGAAACTTTAACCATAAGCAGGAGGAACAAACTGGGACAGCTGATGCGTGTTCCTAAAAGAGGTTGACAGTCGCTTAATCGAGATGATCCACTTCGAGATAGGGCTGGTAGTCGCTTATCTGAGATGATCCACTTCGGGCAAGCGGACGTCACTTGTAAGGTCTCGGATCCTTCATTTGTCAATTTTCATCAAAGAAGATCAGGCTTTCTGGCGGCAACCAGTCCTTTGCCAATTTTCATCAAAGAAGATCCTATTTCTTGATGACAAAATCTGCCATTATGCGAAGGATTACGGCCTTGTGCAGGAGGAAGGCCTTTCGTGTCCAGTTGGTTTAGCTTATCATCTTGGAAGTAGATAGGACAACTTGTGTACTTTTGGAGCAATGATTCTATTGCATGAAAGACAACCTTGATGTAGTAGTATCAATGTATTTTCCCTTTTGAATCAATAAAGATATATTTTCTGCTTGTCTGCTTTGTTTTTCTCCTTTTTGACTTAAGAACACCTGAAGTGGACCAATTTAGGCAAGTCTTTTCCCTAGGAGGAAATGAGAACTCTTAGCCGAGCTAAGCTTCCGGCGAAGCTGAAGACAAATTTCTAAATAAGTCAGGAGCCAGTTTCTGGCGAAGCTAGCACGGAATTTCCACGAAGCTAGAAATGTGCTTTTAGCAGAGCTAAGGCACGTTTCTCGTCGAAGTTATTCACGCGTCGTGCTAAGTCGACACTGGACTCACGGCGGAGTTAGCCCTTAGCAGGGCTGAAGTAACGCTTCTTGGGAAGGCGCTTTAGGCGCCATTTCAAATTAATTTGAAACGACTACCTATGCTTCTTTCGAGGAGGTGACATTTAGGCAATCATCAGCCTATAAAAGCCTGATCGGGCTGAAAGAGAAGACACCACTTCTCTTCGAATTTTCAGAGAACTGTAAATCTCTTCTTCTTTTTTCTCCTACATTTAGAATTTCAAGAACTTCTTCAGTTCTCCAATGGCTCCCAAAAGACGAGCAGGAAAGAGGTAGCACCTCTATGACGGAGGGTCCTTCTCCTCCTCTAGTCATCGAATGACCTATCGCGGGTAGGGATCTTTCCCTTTTGTTCAGAGATTTTCATCTCTTGTTGAAGCCAGTCTTTCGGCTATCTCATAATGAATCTAGAACAATCCATTGTGATCCAGTGATCTCAGGGAGTTCTCCGCTGGGGAATTCCTTCTCGCCTGGTTCCGAAATTTCCTTTGGTTTCTTGACTGGGAATCTAAGACCCAAAGGGTCTCTTCTTCAATCTTCTATGCGAAGCTATCCTTTAGACGGTTCACATCCTGTTGGATGATAGGAAGCAAAGTTAGTCTTAGAAGCGCGGTTAGAAAAGGACCTTAATGCCCTTGAAATAGTTTATTTTTTTAAGCAGCGGTATTCTTCTGGCGAAGTTAGCTCTTGGGGCTTTGTCGCGTTCTGTTGTCTGAGGTCGAGCTTCCAGAGAGAAGCTACTACTTAGATATTTTTTCTGCATCCTGCCTTCATGTGGAGTGCGGAATTAAGCTGCAACTGCGAAGCTGAGCTTCGGGACGAAGCTATTGTTAGGCTAGCTTCGCTCGGAGAGCGAAGCTATACCTTAACAAAAATTACATTCTTGTTTTAGCTCTTCTTCAGCCGATGAACTAATCATAGTTTCTCCTTGTTTTTGCAGTGCACTATACTCCTGGTCCTCTAAATAGTCTCTTTGGCATAGCTAGGGGGCTGGACGGTAATGTCAGCCTGCAGTTTCAAGGGCAGGCTTCACTATTCAGCGAGCGGAACGCTCCTGCTCGGGATGCACTTATTCATGCTGGGGATCAGCGCACCATGAGGAGCATCTTAACCACTGCTCCCCTTGAAGATTCTGACTGAAGAATCTATCAGAAGCCCGGCTTCATGTTTGGAGATGCAGCACCAGACAACGATCACCAGCTGCTAGCCGGAGAGGGGCAGTGGATTTTCAAATTGGACGGTGAGAAGTACTATCTCCCCTCTAGCAAGCGGCATTTTCCCTTGTCCTTCTTTCAATTTGTGATGAGGGCTCGAAAGATGCAGTGACAAGTGACGCGGACTACTGATTCCGTTCACGTAGGAAATTGATAACTCCGTCTCCTGGTTATACGAGGGCGGGTCCTCCTCGCTGTATATTGGGTCTCGACCCTGGGAACGTACTTCCAGACATCCCGGTGGGAGAAAATCCCGTGGTGGCTTAGACTTTTGGAAATCAGTTCTTTAAGGTTTGTGACAATTATCCGGCCACTGATTTCAGGACCCCGGGGTGGATTCATCCTCCCAAGGCATGATGGAGGGACTTGACTTTATATGTCCTTACCTATTTTGAAGAGGATCTGGAGAGGCTGGGACTCTACGAGATTGTTAAGGCGACCTGTTATGGCATTCAGATAAGCATAGCGAACTTCTACGCCATCTTTGAGTTGTACTGCCCGGCTACAGGGACCTTCTTTAACCCTGTTGGCGAATTGGGCATGGCTCTGCACGAGATGTGGGAAGTCTCTGCTCTGCCTTTGGGGTCTCTCCCATATGAAGAATATTTCCCGTGTGAGGCAGAATTGGCACTTCTGGAGAATCAGGAGCCAGCCTTGTTTGAGGCTTATTGGGAGTTGATGTGCCACCTTTACATTTGTTCCAGCATGCATGGGAGCCATAAGGGAGCTTCATGCAGTTTGAAGAGCTGGGAAAATTATTTGTTTCCCGACCTGGAAGGTACTCCCGAAGTAGCTCATTGTGGAGTTGCAAATGAAGATATCTTTCGCCGGATGTAAGAGCACTCCCAAGGGGATTTGATTTTGGAAGAAGACGACGAACCCTACGAGAAAGGTGATATTTTTCGGAGTTTCCCCACCAGGCTCATCGGCCGACGTCCTGGAAGGCACTTTTGGCTGGTTTTTTAACGGTTTGGTTGAAAAGATGCGTGGTGCCATCTTCGTCTGGCGATGTCATTCATCCGACTATCTTATCGCCTGCTGTTCCTCTAGTCTATGGTCGTTCTCTTGGACTTCTTTCAGCCATGGTGTGCTGTATTTAAAGAGGCTTTCATGCATTGACGGAGGCTTTCTGTAGGCCACCAACAACGAAGCGGGGAAAGGGGATTATCTTACCTCGCGACGGGCCAAACCCCATAATTGGTTTGCCCTATACTTATTTGATGGCATGGTTCGCCCTTCACTGCCCCTCCATTATCCAAGCTGGTGAGGAGCCCCCAGAAGGTGTTCGAATGGTGCTTCTCCGTCGATTCGAGGGGTGTTCGTGGTCACGGACTTATGTGGCTGCGGTCCGCAAACTGCTGTGCCGTCATGATGTCTACAGCCTTTTTCGGTGCTTTTCCTACATTTGTGATGCAGGCTATGGTGAAGAGTTCAAAGATGTAAGGGAAAGGCAGACGTCATTGAGTCGGAGAGTCTTCGAATGGCTGGTTAGCATCTGGACATCCCACTTGTTGTATAGAAGCGGGCACACCTGTTACCTGGAGCCCTATATTCCGAGTCGGTTTGCCCGTCAGTTTGGATATGACCAACTGTATGTAGGCAATCCAACAGCAGTCTGGCCTTTATGGGGAGCCTCATCGATGGTGCTCGTGCCTGGCGGTTCTTCATTGCTGGCTGTACTGAGGCGCAACTCTGCATGCCGCTAAGGATTCCTAACCTTATGAAGACCCTGGGATTCTGCCAGTGGTATAGAACCTCGAACTCCACACCCACTGAATTTTCTATTAATTTTTTTGGTGTGAAGTTGATCTCTCAGCGGTTGAAGCGGAAGGTCACTGAGAAGAGCGAGGGTAAGAGGGTTCACGTTCAGGCCTGGGGGAATTCATTGCCATTGATGATAGCGAAGCCTCGGATGCAGGAAGTCCTCTTTAAAGCAGATACAAGTACTGAGGCTCCAGCAGCTGCTTCTGGTGGGGTAGGCACAGCCCCTATGGAACATGTTGATATGGAAGAAGTGGAGGAAGAAGACCCTGATGTCCACTTCAAGCGAAAGTGGGAAGATGGATCTCGTAGGAAGAGGGTAGTGAAGAAGCCTCGTTGCTACGCTCCTACGGTTATTGCAGAGGACGAATCATCTGCAGTGCCTCCTCCTCTTGCTCTATTAGTCATTAGGTTGTCAGCTCCTAGGCAGACTTCTGGTAAAGCTGCTCCAGACCCGGTATGATCAACTCCGTTCTTATAATACAGTCTTATGTATTCCAGACAGCTCATTGTTTACTTTATGATTCAGGAATTGAGGCGGTGAGAAGCCCGAGAGCTGAGGCTGCCGGAGAACAGGGGGAGCATTATGATCCCCTGTTCCCTTATAGAGAAGGCGATGAGCCTAGCTATTTTGCCATCTCGGAAGAGTCTGGAGGTGATGCGGCCGATGTAGGTCCTTCAGGTGCTGGGACTTCAAAAGGAAGCCCTATGGCCTGCGGCTCTTTTGGGTGGACCACCGAGGGTTCGGCGAGCGAAGGCGGGCCGGCCGTTCGTATTGATTCTGCCAAAGATTTTCCAATGGAGCCTGAGAGGACTGAAGTCGTTGTTGAAAGACTTCAGGGAGAGACTGCGGTCAAGGCAGTCGAGATGATACCATTTTTTGGTAGTGCTTTAACCTTTTGTGAGTAATTCTTCCCTGATATTGATCATACCTTGCTTAAACAGAACGTTGCTATAGGTGTTCCGCGTCTAGGTGCATCGACCTCAAGGGAACCAGCCAGTCTTCGCGAAGGGGTCAGGGGTGAAGCAAGTACTTTGATCGCGGTGGACGCTGCTGAGTTGGATGTCTTGTATCACGATCTGCCCACTTATCGTCCTGAGTCGACTGGCGGAGGAGAAGGGATTGAGAGAACAGTAGTCATGGAACCAACCTTACTTCTAACTATATCGGTAAGTGAGATGCCGTCAGTTTTGCCAGTGCCGCCTATCTTGCCAAGCGCGGAGCTGAAGGTGATTACCAGTCCTACTTCTCCAACATTGATGGTTGAGCCAGCTCTCTCAGAAATCGTCATTAACCCTACTTCTGTTGTGGCTAGTGTACTGGTTTCAATGAGGACTCCTCCGAGATCACCGACGACCCCTCATATTGTTGCAGCGAGTGCTTCTATCATTTCCTCCATAGTTACGCCAGTGAAGGCAGTGAAAGCTCTGTCTTCAGGGGCTGCTCGTCTGTCGGGAGTAATTGAGGTCGAGAACGAATTCGTGGCTGAGTTAGTCGACAACTTTTATAAGAGCTTGAAGCGATCCATTGCTTTGGTCTTGAAGGGCTCGACTACCTCATTCTCTGCTTTAAAGGTGCTCCTCTCTCGAAGCATTTACAGTATCCGAGACTTTGGAGGGGATGACTAGGCCGCCATATTGGAGCTTCTGGTGGACAAGCTCGAGAGGGATGTAGACAAATGATGCCGTCTTAGCCATTCAGATCTAGAGTCTTTAGTTAACGAACAGCTTGCGTATCTTGTTGCCCAAATGCATGAAGCTCATCTCGCCGCTTAAGAAGCTGCTAAGGCAATTTCTTTTGAAATCCTTGGAGACAAGGAAAGTAGAGCTCGGGGATGCCATGGACGCTTCTAGCAGTGCTCTTCTTGACGCTGAGGATAAAATTGAAAAGGCCAAGGGATGATCAGGAAGGCTAATCTCCTTTTGTCCAAGGCTGAACCAGTGCATCTTGAAGAGACTGCCCGACTTGAGCAGCTTAAGGCCCAGAATGACGAAGTCTTGCGGCAGAAGCTAGCACAGAGGGCAACCTTGGTTGAAATTGAAGCTCGCTTAGCCCAGACAGCGAGCTTTAATGAGGCCGAGTTGAGGTCGCAGGCGCTTATCAGGGCTGCTGAAGAGAGAAAGACTAGGCTGGCCATTCTTGAAGAACAGATCAAGTCCTATGAAGCGCCATTGTAGCTTGGAATCTGTGCATTCATGTATCCCTCTATTGGAATCAATAAAAAGTGATTTTATTTGACTCCCTTGTCGCATTTCCAACTTGTTTTATCTTCTGAATTCTCGCTTTCAAGTTGTAATGCAGCCCTTAAAAGGAAACGGAATAATGATATGACTAATCTAATCAGCGGTGATAAGCTGAGAGAATTATTCACACATTTGATTCAGAGGTCGCAATGACGTAACCGATTGAGAAGCCACCAAGCTTAAAATTTGTCATATAATGATAAAGAAATAGTCCTTGTCGGACTGAAAGATGAGACTTGGCATCTGCCGGTTCAGAGGTCGCAATGACGTAACTGATTGAGAAGCCACCAAGCTCAGAATTTGTCATATAATGACAAAAAAATAGTCCTTGCCGGACGGAAAGATGAGACTTGGCTATCTGCCGGTTCAGAGGTCGCAATGACGTAACCGATTGAGAAGCCACCAAGCTCAAAATCTTATCATATAATGACAAAGAAATAATCCTTGCCGGACTGAAAGATGAGACTTGGCTATCTGCCGGTTCAGAGGTCGTAATGACATAACCGATTGAGAAGCCACCAAGCTCAAAATCTATCATATAATGACAAAGAAATAGTCCTTGCCGGACTGAAAGATGAGACTTGGCTATCTGCCGGTTCAGAGGTCGCAATGACATAACCGATTGAGAAGCCACCAAGCTCAAATTTATCATATAATGACAAAGAAATAGTCCTTACCGGACTGAAAGATGAAATTTGGCTATCTGCCGGTTAAGAGGTCGCAATGACATAACCGATTGAGAAGACACCAAGCTCAAAATTTGTCATATAATGACAAAGAAATAGTCTTTGCCAGACTGAAAGATGAGATTTTGCTATCTGTTGGTTCAGAGGTCGCAATGACATAACCGATTGAGAAGCCACCATGCTCAAAATTTGTCATTCAGAAGTGACGAACTAGACATGATGACAAAGAGATAGTCCTTGCCGGACTGAAAGATAAGACTTGGCTATCTGCCGGTTCAGAGGTCACAATGACATAACTGATTGAGAAGCCATCAAGCTCAAAATTTGTCATTCAGAGGCGACGAATTGGACATGATGACAAAGAGATAGTCCTTGACGGACTGAAAGATGAGACTTGGCTATCTGCTGGTTCAGAGGTCGCAATGACATTGTTGGAACATGTTTTGATGAAGACATTTGTGAAGCATTTCATTTGGAGCTCTAACACAAGATTAATCAAGAGTTCTACATGATCAAGACTTCCCAAAAAGAGTTGATATAATGTGTTTTGTAATTGTATAATAGCATGTTAAAAGCCTTGATACACACACATATTATAGTTGTATAGTCGACTTATATCCCTTTATAGTCGACTAACCCATAGAGTAGTCGACTTGACCAAACTTCCTAGTCGACTAATCCTGTGTCCCACTTTATACCCAATTACCCAACTCTCTGTTTGTCCATTAGTCGACTTGACAGAAGACATAGTCGACTAATAGACAATTGTAGTCGACTAACCCTATTCCCCTAGTCGACTAATCCCTGGCCTAGTCGACTTATAAAGTAGTTGCAGTCGACTTGGTTCAGTTATCCAGAAATATGTCACTTGAGCTTATCTTGACCTAGTCGACTAATACCCATTACTAGTCGACTACCCTTTGAAAATTTGCCTAGTATAGTCGACTAACTCAAAAGGCAAGTCGACTATAGGCAGTTTCTGACCGTTGGATAGTTTCTGTTATCTGGTCTTTTGTGCAACGTTTCCCAACGTTTTAAACTTTTGAATTGCACCTGTAACTACCCTAACTTTTCCTAGAGTGCAGCTATATAAAGGTTGTTAATCTAAAGGCCAAATACCAATCCTAATCTTCAGTTTTCTAAATCAAAAAAATTCTGTCAATCCTGAAAACTGTTCCCACTTCAGTTCTTCACCAAATTCCAACTCTATAGTGAAGTTCTCTGAAGTTTTCTCCTATACTAGACCTTGTCCACATTCACATATTGTACCAAGGCTTATACGAAGTGTTGTAATCCTCAAAAAAATCATTGTACACAGGTGTCTTCTTAGTGTAGAAGCAAGTTTACAAGGTGGTGACTGGTCTCTTGGTTGTAGAGAAGGTGTACACATTTGGCAAAGGGATTTGTCAAGTGGTGTGCATGGTTGTGATTTTGGGTGTACAAAATCAAGGATAAAGGAAAATCTCAAGCGGGTGGCTTGGGGACTGGATGTAGGTCACGAGGACCGAACTAGGATAAATCTCTCGTGTTTGCATTTGTCTAACTTTCTGAGATTTACTTTTCCTTTATTGCAAGCTTATTTATTTGTTTAACTTTAATCCTTCTTTATTTAGTATTTGTGTTGACTTCGTATTTTAGATCCATAAGTGCCAACAGAGCAAGTCCAACAATTGGCATCATCTCGGGACCAACATTTGGTATCAGAGCCCGAACCGGTATACAAGCCCTGCATACCTAGTCAACAACAAGTAAGGATGGCAACGGAGTTCCCTTCGTCACAATTCAAAGAAGGACATTCTACACAATGTCCACCGCTATTTAACGGATCCAACTACAACTATTGAAAGTGTAGAATAAAGATCTACTTGCAATTGCTCAACTACGAACTTTGGAACATTGTAGAAGCACCGTACACCAAACCGGCTACCCACTACAATGCTTGGAGTGATGATCAAAAGAGGAATGCGAACCTTGACGCCAAAGCGATGAATGTCTTGTTCTGTGCCTTAACCAAAGAAGAGTTCAACCGTGTGTCAACAACAACTTCGGCAAATCAAATATGGCATACTCTTCAGGTAACACACGAAGGCACAAATAAAGTTAAAGAGTCTAAAATATCTGTTCTTGTTCACAGGTTTGAATTATTCAAAATAGAGGAGAATGAAACCATATCAGAAATGGTTACAAGATTCACCGACATTACCAATTCCTTAGCATCCCTTGGAAAGGACTACACCCAAGTCAAAAAAGTTCGCAAGATCCTTCGTGCACTCACACCAGAATGGGAGAAGAAGACAACCGCTATTGAAGAGGCAAATGATCTCTCAACTATGACGTTAGAAAACCTAATTGGTAATCTAATGGCATATGAAATACAATTGGAAGAAAGAAAGAAGGAGGAACGACAACACCACTCAAAGAGAAAGAACTTGCTTTCCATGCATCCTCCGACACGGACGATTCCGATGAAGATGAAGAGGAGATGGCAATGCTTTCAAAGAAATTCAGGAGATTCCTAAAGCAAGGTAAATTCAAATGCTTTAATTGCAATAAAACAGGTCATTTGAAGAAGGATTGCCCTTTGCTCAAAAGTAAAGACAAATTTAAGAGCAAAAAGTTCAGAAAGATAAAAGACTACGAAAACAGTGATTCCTCGTCCTCTGACGAAGAAGAAACCACTGAACGTGTCAACCTTTGTTACATGGCCCTAGAAGATGATGAGGTATCATTTACTGAACTTTCAGATGCATTTCATGAATTATTTAATGATCTGAAAAATGAAAACTGAAAAATAAAGTTTTTCAAAAGAAAATGAAAAACTTTTAAATGAAAATTCATGTTATGCTTTACAAGTTTCTTCTATAAACTCTCAAAAAGATGAGTTTGAAAAAGTAATATCAACTTTGAAAAATGATAATGAGAAGTTTATAAAAGAAAATGTTTTTCTTAAAAAGGAAACTATGTCTTTGAATGAAAGGATTTCTATATTGGATAAAGACATGTTAGTTTTCAAAAAGAAATATGAAGATATGTTAAAAAATGTGACTAAGTTCAATCAAGGAAAGAAAAATTGAATGACTTGTTATCTTTTCAAAAGTTATCACATAATAATTATGGTATTAGATATATTGAAAAATCTTCATATATTGTAATCCATATGATTCTTTTGTGAAAAGAAAATCTAATAATGTTTCAAAAAGAATTAAGAATAGTATATATGGATTCCTAAGAATTTAAGCATTAATGATAAAAATACCTATATTGCATCATACATTCATGATATATGTAATTCATGCAATTATGTGTATACTAATAGGTGGAAACCAAATTCAAAATGGATTTGGACTCCTAAAGGTTAATATGTTCTTTTATGATTGGTACCATCTAACGTTTATCTTGCAGGTACCATATAAGAAGTCAAGAACAATACTTCATATATATATTTTATGATATATTTGTTACAGGGGGTGAACAAAGTATTTCTATATCTGTTATAACCCATTTTTCTGCAGGGGGAGGAAAATATAACTTATTTTCTGCAGGGGGAGCATATGTGCACACAACGTGTCATCATCAAAAAGGGGGAGAATGTTGGAACATGTTTTGATGAAGACATTTGTGAAGCATTTCATTTGTAGCTCTAACACAAGATTAATCAAGAGTTCTACATGATCAAGACTTCCCAAAGAGAGTTGATATGATGTGCTTTGTAATTGTATAATAGCATGTTAAAAGCCTTGATACACACACATATCATAGTTGTATAATCTACTTATATCCCTTTATAGTCGACTAACCCTAGAGTAGTCGACTTGACCAAACTTCCTAGTCGACTAATCCTGTGTCCCACTTTATACCCAATTACCCAACTCTCTATTTGTCCATTAGTCGACTTGACAGAAGACATAGTCGACTAATAGACATTTGTAGTCGACTAACCCTATTCCCCTAGTCGACTAATCCCTGACCTAGTCGACTTATAAAGTAGTTGCAGTCGACTTGGTTCAGTTATCCAGAAAGATGTCACTTGAGCTTATCTTGACCTAGTCGACTAATACCCATTACTAGTCGACTACCCTTTGAAAATTTGCCTAGTATAGTCGACTAACTCAAAAGGCAAGTCGACTATAGGCTGTTTCTGACTGTTGGACAGTTTCTGTTATCTAGTCTTTTGTGCAACGTTTCCCAACATTTTAAACTTTTGAATTGCACCTGTAACTACCCTAACTTTTCCTAGAGTGCAGCTATATAAATGGTTGTTAATCTAAAGGCCAAATACCAATCCTAATCTTCAGTTTTTTAAATCAAAAAAATTCTGCCAATCCTGAAAACTGTTCCCACTTCAGTTCTTCACCAAATTCCAACTCTATAGTGAAGTTCTCTGAAGTTTTTTCCTATACTAGATCTTGTCCACGTTCACATATTGTACCAAGGCTTATAGGAAGTGTTGTAATCCTCAAAAAAATCATTGTACATAGGTGTCTTCTTAGTGTAGAAGCAAGTTGTACAAGGTGGTAATTTTTCTCTTGGTTGTAGAGAAGGTGTACACATTTAGCAAAGGGGATTTGTCAAGTGGTGTGCATGGTTGTGATTTTGGGTGTACAAAATCAAGGATAAAGGAAAATCTCAAGCGGGTGGCTTGGGGACTGGATGTAGGTCACGAGGACCGAACTAGGATAAATCTCTCGTGTTTGCGTTTGTCTAACTTTCTGAGATTTACTTTTCCTTTATTGCAAGTTTATTTATTTGTTTAACTTTAATCCTTCTTTGTTTAGTATTTATGTTGACTTCGTATTTTAGATCCATAAGTGCCAACAGAGCAAGTCCAACAATTGGCATCATCTCGGGACCAATAGACATAACCGATTGAGAAACCACCAAGCTCAAAATTTGGATGAGATTTGGAAGAAATTGTCAGAGGTATATTGTTAACGTGACAACCAGAGAAGTCCACTAAAGACTGAGTGGGACTCAGAAACTTGCTGGGAAGCTAGGAAATGAATTCCATAGAAGATCATATGTCAGAGGTGTAATGTTAACGTGACAAAAAGAACTTCGTAGGAATTCGGAAAGCAATTTGTCAGAGGTGTAATGTTAACTTGACAAAAAAATATGCATGCCAGAGGTATAGTGTTAAACATAGCATGGAAAGATCTCGTTTTCACTGAGAAAATCGAGGAGATCACTGTCATAGGTTTAATGTTAACTTAACAGTGAAATGGATGCTAGAGGTGTAGTGTTAAACATAGCATGGAAAGATCTCATTTTCACTGAGAAAATCGAGGAGATCACTGTCATAGGTTTAATGTTAACTTAACAGTGAAATGGATGCCAGAGGTGTAGTGTTAAACATAGCATGGAAAGATCTCGTTTTCACTGAGAAAATCGAGGAGATCATTGTCATAGGTTTAATGTTAACTTAATAGTGAAATGGATGCCAGAGGTGTAATGTTAAATATAGCATGGAAAGATCTCGTTTTCACCGAGAAAATCGAGGAGATCACTGTCATAGGTTTAATGTTACTTAACAGCGAAATGGATGCTAGAGGTGCAGTGTTAAACATAGCATGGAAAGGTCTTTCTTTATATGTGGTCTTACCATTCTATGGATGAGAATTGGTAAGTGATTTTGGAGAGGGAATCAAATGAGAATAGGTCCCTTAGGATTTTTAGCAAATCCTCAGCTGTTAACGGGTTTGATATGCCTTTACCAACTACCGTTTGAGTCGGGCTAGCCATGCTATTCCCCCTCAGCATGATGAGTTGTCGAGGACTTATGTTGGGCTTAAAGGCCAACATTTTCCTCTATCCTTAACCGTTAAAGGTGTTGGATCATTAATTAGTCTACAAATTCTGCATTATTATATCGCATTTCTCACGGTTTTTATGAATAATAGTCGTCTAAATCGTATTTTGGTCTTAATTGCAGGTAAATCCAAAGTCCAAGGGCAAAGATGGAATAAGAGGCTAATTCAGCTCATTTATGCTAATTAATCCTGCAATTACTTGAGGCCAAGTAAAGGATTTTCTAGAACATGCATTGTACCTAGACTCCTGAGCTGTCAGACGAATATTCGGGCGAAAGTACAGAAAAGGGGTATATCTGGAAGCCGCTGGAAGCCAGATGAACGCGTGGACGAAATCCAGAGACACGATTCCCTAGGATTGCCGCATTTCCATGGCAATCCTTAGGAAAACGCGGCAATCCTACGGAGCCACGCGTCGATTTTCGACGCGTGGCCCCGTCTCGTCTTCTGGATCCTTCTGAGCCCTATAAATAGCCCTGTAGAGAGCCAAACCGAGGGCAGTCTTCATTTTTAGGAGTAGGTGCAGATTTTAGGAGTAGTGTAGGTGAGTGTTCTTCATTTCTTGTATTTTCTTTTCTTTGTTTTTAGATCATTGTAGTAGGGCTGAGTGATTCATAGAGAGAGAGAGATTGAGAGGAATTGATATAATAGAGAGTGACACTCTATGTAAAGGTGCCTCCTTTCTCCTCCATTGTAATCTCCTTCACCTTCTAACATGATTTCTTGCTAACTTTTTCTTCTCATGGCAATCTAACTACTAACCACTAACCATCTAACCACTTACTTGATAATCCACATGAATCGGGTTGCCTCTACAAGGCCTTGTTCTTGCAAGAGCCATTGATGGCCAAAGATGATGGGTTCTAACATCTAACTTGCTAACTTGCTAACCAAGCTAACTCTCTTTTATTTTCATGCTCTTTTATTTCATTCTAGTAGTGTAATGAGTGATGCTTGTAATTGCTTGTTCTTGTTGCAATGTTTTGATTGTTATGAACCATCCATGAGCCATGCTTTGTATTGTTTCTTGTATCCAAGGATTGTGATGGCCGAGGATCCAAATGTGAGGCAACTATCTCGAAGAGGTTAGTATGGTTAGTGGAGTACTTAGTAGTTAGTAGCCATGAGTTTTCTTTTACCTTTGTTTTAGAAATTGTTTTCAAGTTCCTCTTCTTATTTTCTTATCGACGTTTTCATCGCTCTCCTCACCTACCACATGCTTGTTTTCATTTTCTTTTCTTTTCATTCTTTCAACATAGAAGAATTGTTAACATCTGACGTGACTAGAGACTGTTAATGCTTCTATCGCCTCCCTTCCCTGTGGATACGACCCGTTGAGCCAATGCTATAACGGAAGTATCGAGGGTATACTAAGCACATTCGAGCTTTTCATTTGATTTCATAAATACACATTTTGAGTGCTAGTTTCCACCCCGATCAATCATTCGGTTCTGTATCCGTAACCTTCATTCTTCTTTGAGAGAACCAGTGTCCGATAGGCTCTATACTGATTTATGGTCATATGATCTCGTTTGGTGGAAGAGAGGGGCGCTCCTTCTGCATATCTCGGGTTTGAAGGTCTTGATCAGAGGTGTAATGTTAACTTGATCATGAGAAGGATCCTTATCAAGGATAATACTTCTTTAAAAACTTGCTGTTGATCGGCATCATGAGTAAATCACCATCTGAAGTCATAAGGCGATATGTTCCGTTTGAATAGACTGTTTCTATTACAAACAGTCAATCCTATTTGGGCTGAAATTTGCCTTTGATTTTGTGCGTCATGATCATTGGTCGTCTGACGGCTAAAACTAAATCTCCTTTCTGGAAGACTCCTTGTTTGACCTTCTTGTTGAAGGCTTTTGAGACCTGAGCTTGATAAAACTCAATGTGTTGCTGAGCTTGTAACTGCTTCTCATCTAGGGCTTCGAGCTTTTGAAGACGTAACCGATCATTATCCTCTGATGTGATCTTAGTCATTAAAACGACTCGCAATGACAGCATCTGGATTTCTAATGGTATGACTGCTTCACACCCTATACTAGGAAAAAGGCATATTGCCTGTTGACTGATTTTTCCTGCACACAAAAATTAGAATATTAGATTAAGAATAGATCGTGCGAGGAATCAGTTCTAATCCGCGGTAGCAGGGCTATGCGGGTCGTGATCCTCAAGGAGGGACTGCGATAGAAGCGTTAAGCAAGTTTCTCTAAAAATTTATCTTTTTTAGTTAATTTGTTAGTCACGATGGTATTTACAAAGAAAAGTGGTATTTACAATGAGTGGTATTTACAATGGATGGAAGAAAAGAATTGTGGAAGATGTGAATTTAATCTACAAAAAAGAAAAGAAAAGAAACAAAAAGAAAAGAAAACTTACTTGAGATTGGTTGAAGAAAGAACGTGAAAACCTTACATGTTCTACCTTGCTTAGGAGGCGTTCCACGAATAGATCATAAGATCGATCTCAATCCCTGTGCACATTATATCGTCAAGCATACTCAAGTACGAAGTGATGCGTAGCTTGGAGGAGACGTCTTCATGAACTATCGCTGGTTCTCACAGAGCTTAGTTATACGTGCTTATGGAGTCCACTTGCATGTTCAACAACAACCACAAGATCACAGAGAAAAAGAAAAGAAAAACAAAATAAAAATAACACATAAGAATAAAGAACAAAAAGAAAAGTAATTACCTTTATTGCTTTAATCAATGGCAGAGAAAAGATGATACATCGGTGTCACGCTCAATATAATCCTCTCTCTCTCTTGAAAATAAAAAGAAAAGAAAACCCTAATTTACAAAAGAAAACCTAGAAGAAACCCTAATTTTGGCCCTTGGCTCTTTTCTGGACGCTGGCCCCCTTTACGTTGCAATGCAGGTGCTATTTATAGATGCAGAATGCCACAGAGTCCCGATAAACATCACCACAAAATCTGCTCTCTGGATAAGCTAGGATTGCCGCGGAAACGCGGCTTTTGCCGCGGGTCCGGGCACTTTAGTGGCTTCTGGCCACGCGCTTTGGCACGTGGCCCCTCCTGGTCCGTCCATGTGGGCGCCTGCTTCTAGAAGTGTAATCCTGGCCTTTTAAATCTGGATTTTCGAGATAACTTAGTAATCAAGTTACTCTTAATCCAGATTTCTTCAAATTTTCTTCCACGAATTTTCTTCTTATCTTGAGTTTTTATCCTCATCTGCAGGTGTTTAGAGTTGGATAGAAGTCTATCCTTCCCTAATCTCTGATATTTGCAACTTTTAGCCCTTATATTTGCATTTTGACTCTTTGTATTTGCGCTTTTTCACCTGGGCTTCAAACATGGGCTTGGATCTGGGCTTTTGGGCTCTTTAGGCTTTATTTATTGCTAAAATAACAATTCGAGGCCTGCACACAATAAATTACTAATTATTAATAAATGTGCAGAATTAAATGAATAAATATGAAAATGTGATGGTAAATATGATGATAAAAATGCACTTTTGACTACCAATCACCTGTCGGAGTCCGAACCGTGGTTCGGTATGCCCAAAGACATTCACTAAGCTTCTCATTCCAATCTCGCTTATTCGAGGAGAGGAACTTTTTGAGCAACTTAATGATTGTTTTGTTGAATGCTTCCGTCAAGTCATTAGCGGCGGGATTATAAGCAGTTGAAGCCACATTCTGAATTCGGTATTTATCACAGAACCGATAGAATACCCGGCTTGCAAACTGGGGACCGTTATATTGGATGATCCGCCTAGGGGCACCGAATCGATGTATGACATGGTGTTTGATGAAATTACCACGTTGGAAGTTTTGACTTCAACCAGTGGTATGGCTTCTGCCCACTTTAAAAAGTAATCGGGTATCGCCAGGATAAACCGTCTCCTTTTGTCGAAGAGGGCTGATTGGCCCTACGATATCGATTCCCCATACTTCAAATGGCCATGAAGCAATAGTTGGGTGGAGCAACTCCGGAGGCTGGTGTATGAAGTTCGCATGAATTTGGCATGCTTTACACCTTCGTGCATACTAGATGGCGTCGGCTATCATGGTTAGCCAATAATATCCAAGCATATGCAATCTGTCTTTAAGTTTTGGACCTGGCTGATGAGCTCTGCATATGCTATCGTGTGCTTCTTTAAGTACTTCTTGCGCCTCTGAATTAGAAAGGCAACTGAGGAGGACACCGTCATATGAACGACGGTAAAGTGTCTTCAGAATTGGATCATAGTAAAAACGGAGAGACCTTCATCTGATAGATACCGCTTCTTTAGGATTGTCCGGCAGCAGACTATGTAGAGCATAGTCGATGAAAGAAAATCGCTAATCTCTTGGCTCAAGATCCGTCGAGATATTATAGACCTCTCTGGCTCTTAACATATGTTTAGAGCAGACAAGGTGTCGAGTCACCACTGTAAGGTGATACTCGATGTCGACTGGCAAGGCTAGCGTTGTTGCTAATGCAGCAAGAGCATCTGCCTTAGTATTCTGAGATCGAGATACATGCGCGATGTAAAAGCCCTCAAACAGATTAGCCATTTCGATGACTGCGTGATAATAAGGTACCATATCCTCGTGAGGGACCTAATATTCGCCTTTAACCTGATTGATAATCAATTTTGAATCGCTGTAAGCTTCAAGGTAGCGTACCCCCATTTTGTGGGCGAGTTGAAGACCAATAAGTAGAGCATTATATTCTGCTACATTGTTGGAGCATGATTCTGTCAGAGAAAATGCTCTAGGAAAGACATGATTTGTGGAGAGATAAACACAACCACCACGCCGGCAATGATCCTGCCTTTAGGGCCTATTCATGATGCTCCATCGCAGAACATCTACCATACTTCATCTTCTGAAGTTATATTAGATTCAAAGACTTCATCTGGAATGTCTTCATGAAGTTTTGAGTTTTCCGAAATCGGATGAGCAGCCAAGAACTCTGCAAGTGCCTAGCCTTTGACCGCCTTTTTAGGGATAAAGAGCATGTCGTATTGAGATAAAAGAAGCGCCCACTTAGCTAATCTTGAATTCAATGATCCTGGCTTCATCATGAGAAGACGCAAAGGATTCACTCTGAAAATGACATGTATGATTTGGCTGACCAAATAATGTCGTGTCTTCTGAACGGCAAAGACAAGAGCTAAGCACTCCTTCTCAATAGGATTATAGCGAGATTCCGCCCCTATCAGAGTCCTGCTCATGTAATAAATAGTCTGTTCGTGACCATTGTCGTCTTTTTAAGCAAGCAGGATACCAAGAGAATGGTCCATAGCTTTCACATAAAGTAAGAACGGTTTTCCTAATGTGGGAGCTACTAAGACTGGAGGTTTTGTGAGATATCTCTTGATATCCTCATAAGCTTCCTGACAAGCTTGATCCCATACAAAGGAAACACCCTTTTTCATGAGTCGGGTGAACGGTTGACAGCGGCCTGAGAGATTTGCGATGAATCTTCTAATATAAGCCAGTCTACCATGCAAGCCTCTAAGCTCTTTGAGATTCCTAGGTGGATACATGTTCTGAATGGCTTTGACTTTGTCTGGGTCAAGATGAATTCCTTTTGATGTAACAATAAACCCAAGGAACTTGCCATTCGAAACTCTCAAGAAGGATTTTGTCGAATTCATCTTCAGCTGATGAGCCCGCATTATGTCGAACATTGTTCTCAAGTCACGAAGATGGTCATTCTTATTGCGGCTTTTGACAGCAATGTCGTCGACATAGCATTCTAACGTTTTTCAGAGATGATCGTGAAAAATTATATTCATTGCCCGCTGATAGATTGCTCCGGCGTTCTTTAGTCCGAAGGGCATCACAGTGTAGCAGTTTACCCCAATGGTGTTCGGAATGAAGTATGCTTCTCGTCGTCGGGATACATCTTAATCTAATTGTACCCTGAAAAGCCGTCCATGAAAGACATTCTTTCGAATCCACAGGTATTGTCAATCATGACATCAGTGATGGGCAGTGAAAATTCGTCTTTAGGACAATCTGTATTGAGACACGGTAGTCGATGCAGATCCGTATTTTCTCATTCTTCTTAAGGACGGGAACGATATTAGCAACCCAATCTGGATGCTGTTCCTCCCATATGAAGCCGCATGCAATGAGCTTATGGACTTCGACTTCAATAGCCTCCATAATGTTCGGACAAAACCGGCGTTGTTGCTGCTTAACTGGCTTGGCGTCGGGTTTGATATTTAGACAATGCATGGCTACTTGTGGATCAAGTCCAGGCATGTCTTTGCAGTTTCATGCAAAAACATCTATATACTCTCTTATGAGTACAATCAATTCTTCTTTTTCCATAAGTGATAAGCTTTCACTTATAAAGATGAGTTTAGGGTGATCTTGACTACCCAAGTTGACCTGAATTACTTTGTCTTCAGTAGGTGGTTCGCGTTGTTCGAATCGCTTTTCCCATTGGAGACCTAATTGCTGAGCTCATGGTTCCTCATTAGTAGCTTTCGCTGCTCCAATTGACTGCTTGAAGTCATATTAACGGTGAGATTCTCGAACATCATTCCCACACTGACATTTGAGTCCCACTCAGAGAAAGAGGCAGAATGTGATGGGATCAGTTTATCATCCTTAGACTGAACCATTGCTGGTGGTGTGGGTGTAACGTATCCCAACCCATTGCGTGTGTTATCATAGTAATTTGCAGTTTTCCCTCTAGGCACAAAGTTGCGCAGTAAACTACGTCTTCCTTTTTCAAAATTCAAGCCCTTCCCCTGCTTCAGATTGTACCCCATTTTCCTTTATCATATGGTGCGCTGATCGTGCATAATGGAAAATTTGTGGGGTGTCTGAGTCTGAACTTGAATCTGTGGCTGTAGACCCTCGTGGTTGGGCTTTACCGAATACTATTGGTAACTGACCTTCTTTAGATGGAGGGATCGCTAAAACGGCCCCTTCTACAGATTCCATGGGTGTACCGGATGCACTTGGTTTATGTAAAGGCATGTGCAGAGAGCTATCCGTAATGGATTCAAACAACCCAACACTCACAGGATAATCAAAGGAAATATTATCATTAATTACCCATTCACCCTCATCTTCAGAAGGAGGGTTACATTGGGGATTATTAAGACGTGCTATAATTGGTTCACCAATCAAAATGGCTGCATGTCTACTTCAGATTCTGAATCCGCCTCAATACCACTATCATCATCGTTCGGCAATGATTCTTTCGATGTTTCACCAGTCTCTTCGGTCTCTTGATACAGGAGAGTGTTAGTAAAATAATTTTTCACCCCTTTGAATGGTTGCTTCTTAGCGAAGACAGTTCGTACTGTTGCATCATCTTCAACATATTTGAAACACTGGTGTAGAGTGGAGGGAACGATCCAGTTGGCGTGGATCCATGGTCGTCCTAGTAACAAGTTGTACAACGTGTCAGCGTCAATGACATAGCACGTCACTTCTGACTTCAGGCTCCCGATCCGGCAACGGAGTCGAATTTTCCAAGTGGATGATTACTTCCGGCATTAAAACGGTATATTATCGTAGTGGTTGTGGACAACCTATATAGTGGTATACTGAGGAAGTAGAGGAGCCTTTTGGGAATGATGCTTAGTGCAGACCCCGGGTCAACCTGTACCTTTCAATACATGTCGAACCGATGTATCCAGTGTAGTACAAAGGTCGATCGTCCTTGTTTTCCTTGCGAAGCATATCTTCCGCTGTGAAGGTAATAGCAGGTATTTTTGATTGTACATGATAGCATTCAGGGCAAGAAGACTGAGCGTCATCGTTAGAGATTTCTGGCATATACGTCAGGAATGATTTTGAATTAGCCACTGCATCCCTGAGTGCTTCTCTTGTCTCTTTTGAGAGACGATGGAGCTCGTGTATGGTAATACGAGCCGGGATATTAGCCAGTTGGGCCAATATCTCAAAACGAAAGGGCGTGTCAAGCCCTGGGTCTGAAGGCTTCTTCAGGACATGGTCGAACCGAACTTCCTTTTGCTTCTCCTTTGCTTTGGTTGGAACTGAAGTGGGTGCTGGTACTTGTACTGACGTCATTGATCGGGAAAAATCGCGCACAAAAAGTGTATGTTTTGAAATGAATATTTAAAGTGTGTGTGCTTTGGCTTCCTCGATACTTCCGTTATAGCATAGAGGCTAAAACGAGTTGAATCCACAAGGACGGGAGGCGATAGAATCTTACACGGTATGTTCACGTGTATGTTAACGATTCTTCAAAGTTTTAAAGAATGAAAAGAAAAGAAAACAAAGAATGAAAAGAGAGGTACGGTGAAATACGAAAAAGTGGGAAACATAGAAAAGAATGGTGTTTGTGGTTTTTGATATTTCCAAAACAAAGTGAAAAAGAAAGAAAACTCACGGCTACTAACTACTAATGACTCCACCATCACGCTAACCTCTTAGTGATAGTTGCCTCACATGTATCATTGGCCATCACTAGTCCTTGGTTCAAGAGCGATTCAAAGTATGACCCATATGTAACTCATTGGCCACCACTTAAACCATCAATACTATAGAAAAGTAAGCATGGAATAAAGTAATATTAGCTTGTTAGTAATTAGAAAGTTTGAGTGTTAGATCCATCAACATGAGCCATCAATGGCTCTTGCAAGAGCAAGGCCAAAATGAGGCTATTAAATTCATGTGGATTATCATAAAAGAAGTTAGTAAGTTGGTGGTTAGTAGTTAGTTGCCATGAGAGAAAAGACTAGCTGCACATGTAAAAGGGATTAGAGAGAAAAAACAAAGATAAGGTAAGAGAGCACCTTTCATAGATTGTCACCTTCTATTACAAGCACTCTTGCTTCTCAACATGTACCACTCTCTCTCCTTAATACAAGATCTACAAGAAATGGAAAATACAAGGGAGGAAGAAGAAGAAAAACTATACTATACTACCCTAAACTACAAAATGGAATTGAAACTACTCCAAAAACTCTGCATATTTTTGCTCTGAAATCTCAGGGGGGTATTTATAGCCACCAGGGAAGAGGGGGGCCAGGGGGCAGGCCCTGGCCCAAAATGCTGCCGGGGCCGCGGCCATACTGCCACGAAAACACGGCCCAGGCTGCGTTTTCGCGGCCATACTGGGGCCGCGCGCGCGACGTTTCAAGCCGCGTGCGGTCCCGTCTGTCCCCTATCAGGCCTTGTCCCCGGTTTCTTCTTTGCAGCCCCTGGTTTTTACAGAATCAGTTCTCTAGGTCAATGGCTATCTTTAATAGGCTTTTAATCACCAATTAAATGGTGATTTAGGGTCTTCTTCTTCATTACACACCATAGATCTAGAATCAAGCAAGCAAAACTTTATTAGCAGAATTTAATATGAAATTAATGTGAAGATGTGATACAAATTATGCAAAATTAGAGACTAATCACACCCCCACACTTATTTTTGCTCGTCCCAAGCAAAAAAAACTAAGGAATTATACACCACTTTTGCAGGTGACGCGATTGCACTGAGCATGTGCAATAAGCCGTTAAACCTCTAAGTTTCCCCTAGAGGAGGAGTTTTGTCTCCTGAGGGTTTTCAGCGGATTACACCCACAAAATCCATAAAGAAAGAAATCAAATGTTAGTATTTTGAAGACGCTTTTTTGAAATAGAGAAAAGTGTTGAAGTATTTTTGAGAAAATATAAGTGATCCAAGGTCATAGGTTAACCAGAAATTGTTCTTTCTTAAACTAAGTCAAAATGTAAAAAATCTTGTTATAAATTAAATGTAAGATTTAAAATTGAATTAACTCTTTGATATTTCATAAAATTCTTAAAAAATATGCACTTTGTGGACTATGAAGATTTTTGGGATATCGAATCTAACTTTCATGCCATTAATTTATATTATATATATTATTTTTCTTTTTTTTCTTCCCTTAGTTTTCTTAGGCTTTCTTATTTACCCGGGTAGTGAGCCTTTAGTCGGTGACTCCCAAACCAGATGGTCTTAGGGCATCAGATGAGAAAACATCCCTCGGACTTAAGGACTCGAGTAAACAAGGCCACAAAACTAAAGGGATTATTTATTTTTGTCCACCGTTTTAGGTATGAATAATCATGCTTCCTGAGACATAATTACCCAACCTCAATAAGTGATTTTTATTTATTATAATTTTTTAATATATATATATTTTTATGGCATTTTTAGTCTTTGTTTAAATCCCAAAATTGTGTAAGTGTGAAGTGCATAAATCTGAGAAAAAAATTCAAGATCAAATTATCTTTTCAATCTCACTTTCTTATCCTAAAATTTAAACAAGATCTATTATTTTGGCTTGGTTTAAAATTTTATAATTTTAGGTCTTCCTAATTCCTAAGATAATCTTAATTTTCTTAAAAATAAATCAAAACTATTTTCTTGTTTCAAAAATTTTGTAAAAAGAAAAGAAAAAGAGTAAATTTTTTTAAAAAAGAAGTGTAAAAGAAAGAAAATGTAAAGCTAACTATGTTAGTAAATCCTCCCCCACACTTATCTCACGCATTATCGTTAATGCATCGTGAATGTGTACAGACATAAAACAAATGGAGAGGGAAGGAAGATTACCTCATGGTGGTGGTTCCGGTGGTGGTCTGACTGGGCCAAGCGTTGCTACCCAATTAAGATATCGTGGAACTTGAAGGAACCCACCAATGACCTCTCTAACATGACCCAATAAAAGAATGATTGATTGAATGGTCTTATTGAAAATTTTATCCCCATCTAATTTCAAATTTTAAAAATAATTATTGAGTCATTTTCTTCAACATTCTTGTCCAACAATGAAGTGTGATTTTGAGAGATGATTGATTTGGAGTTAAATGGAACAGGAACAAAAACCGATACCAACTCAGGAAGTTGACTCAGATCAAGTCGAGGGTCAACAATGAGAGTCGAAATTGGTTCAAAAATAGGGTCTAGACCAAAGAGTTGATGTTCACTCACTGTCCTCATTAATGAAGTGTGATCATAAGAGATTGGTGATTCCATTTCACGGTGTACTAGTACAGGATTCAATGTTGACTCTGGAATAGAGAAAAAATCTGATAAAAATACCGGGGTCATTATTGAATCAAAAAGTGAAAAGGAATCGCCAACTTGAGGTTCAGGATCACTATCAGGTTCGATTTCAATTTCAGAAAAGGGATAACTTGCCAGAATGTCCGGGCGACTTTCATAACTTGGAGTGTGGTCAACTTCAAATGTGTGTTCTGAAATTGAATCTAGATTCCCAAAATGACATGATTCTTGGGTCCAATCAGTAGAGTTAGGGATATAAGGATCGGTCAAAGGTTGACAAGAAAGAGTTTTCTCGCTCTCATTGATAATTCGCTCATAAGTGAGTCTAACCTACTGACAGGCCGGGTAATAGAATTTGCATTTGGAATCATGTCTTCCATACTCTTTGCGATTGGTTCTTCGTGAAAAGATGAGTATGGAAGTCGATTTTGGAAATTATGGTGAAATTGTGAGTCCATTGGATTTTATGATTGCAGCTCAGACTCACGCAAGGGTTCTATACTCAAGTCCATTATTGATGGTTGTTTATTTTGAATAGGTGATATTGAAAAAGATGAGTAGGACTCTTGAAAATGTGGTTGAGATGATGAGTCCAACATATTTTGCATTCTTTCACAAAAGACTTCCAAACACTTTTCTAGCTCAGATTCTTCTTCATTAGATGCTCTAGAAAAGGAGTATGTGGAGTTTGATGTGGGAAGGATTGTGAATTGAGCAAATTTTACATTAGTTGTAGGGACTCTTCTATACTCCTTTCCAATGATGATTTTTCTTCAATTGGTGGCTCAGGAAAAGGAGTATATGAATCAAAATTGGGGAACGAATATTGTGAAAATTGTGGACAAGATGGTTAAAAATTTGACTTGGGGTAGGTGAATCCCCATGAACTCTGTGAAGAGTTGAAATTATTTTGAAAATTATGGTCATATGGTTGGGGATATGGGTCATATTGATTCGGATAATCCCAACCCGACATATATGGTTGGTTCATGTTGTACATTGCCGGGTCAGAGTTATCCGAGTCAAATGAGGTCGGGGTGAAATATGGATTCATATTATAATTGAAAGAATTGTTGTTATTAAAATCCATATCACAATTTACAAAAAAGAAAAACAAACAAACAAACAACAAAGAAAAAGAAAAAGAAAAAGAAAACAAGCCTATGCTAGGGTTGACTTAGACCTAGACGACTCCTAACTGGTTAGACTGTCCACGGGGGGTATATTGTCGGAAGCTGACCACGAGTTAATCGGCTAGGTAGGGGCAAGATCAGTGGGAGGTATCCGTCCCGGAGTAACGGGCCTAGTTATGCCAAACCACTGTTCTTCGAGGTTTCGCCTCTCAATCCCCAACCTTATACACCATTTAGCAAGAGTCAAATTCTAACAACTCCCTCTTAGGTCAATCTCCTAAATGAGTTTGAGATGTCCCTAGGGGCCAACGTCTAGCAATTTTTATTAAGGCTTGGGTTTTGTGAGTGGGGAGGTGATTTTTGGGCTAAGGGAGGGTAATAACTTCCCCACCTTATATTGTATTGGGTGTTGCCCTTAAGTTTAATTTGTGCAAGTGTGCAATATAGATAAGATGAACACAAAAAAGCGAGTAAATCACTGAAGTGTTTATCCTAACTATATGCAATGCAATATGTACACCTCCTATCAGTATCACAACAACATAAGAATAAAATATAGTATATTGGAATAAAAATTGACACGTGCCTAGATGCAAATGTCTACACTGTTTTAAAGCATCCAATTTCTGTATTTTAGTTCTTACAATTATTTACAGTGCACAGGTAATATAAACAAAAATTAGCAGCAGAATATAAAAATATACAAGAATTGCCCAACCACACTTGAGCAAGTGTGGACTTTTGCAATGCTAAAACTTTAACCTGCACACCAAAAAATAAAGAAGAAAAGTCAACAAAAATGTGAAATCAAACCGTTCTCATCCCGGCAACGGCGCCAAAATTTGATCGGGGAAAAATCGCGTATAAAAAGTGTATGTTTTGAACTGGATATTTAAAGTGTGTGTGCTTTGGCTTTCTCGATACTTCTGTTATAGCATAGAGGCTAAAACGAGTCAAATCCACAAGGACGGGAGGCGATAGAAGCTTACACGGTATGTTCACGTGTATGTTAACGATTCTTCAAAGTTTTAAAGAATGAAAAGAAAGGAAAACAACGAATGAAAAGAGAGGTACGATGAAATACGAAGAAGCGAAAAATATAGAAAAGAATGGTGTTTGTGGTTTTTGAAATTTCTAAAACAAAGTGAAAAAGAAAGAAAACTCACGGCTACTAACTACTAATGACTCCACCAACACGCTAACCTCTTAGTAATAGTTGCCTCACATGTATCACTGGCCATCACTAGTCCTTGGTTCAAGAACGATTTCCGTGGCCATACTGGGGCCGCGCGCGTGGCGCTTCGAGCCGCGCGCGGGTCCCGTCTGTCCCCTGTCAGGCCCTGTACCCGGTTTCTTCTTTGCAGCCCCTGGTTTTTACAGAATCAGCTCTCTAGGTCAATGGCTATCTTTAATAGGCTTTTAATCACCAATTAAATGGTGATTTAGGGTCTTCTTCTTCATTGCACACTATAGACCTAGAATCAAGCAAGCAAAGCTTTATTAGCAGAATTTAATATGAAATTAATGTGAAGATGTGATACAAATTATGCAAAATTAGAGACTAATTAGTCGTCTGCTGTTGTGTCTCGTCAGTAGCTTTTTCATACTATTTTAAGTATGATTTTCCGGATCAAGTACCTATTGGCTAAGGTACATCAGCTCGCATTATGCAAGCGTGCTTTTCTCCTTCATAATTGCTGAGAGAAGCTGATGTAAGATTGTCATCTTCTGGCAGGATGGAGATGACATTGCAAGTTTGCCCTTCGACTTGGACTTCTTTGAGTCCCATTGTTCGTCTCGGACAAGGTCTGGGTGTATCCACATGATTTTTCCTGTCTCCAGTGTCAAGGGATCTGACCCTTATTATCTTGAGTTTTAGCTGCAGGATGTTTGACTTCCAGTCGTGGTGTAGGAATCAGAAAGGTCCTGTCAGGACCATGACCTTTGGGGTTTTACCGAACTCGAGGGTCACCATATTTGCAGTGACTTTCTTTTACTCTGACTTTAGTGTCAGGACTCCGGCGTCGACTAGAGCTTGAATTCTGTCCTTGAGGACAAAGTACTTGTCGGTAGGAAGATGAATCATCCTGTGAAAGAGACAATATTTGGGATCGTTCGTGCGTCCTATTTCATTAGGACGCCGAGCATCCGGCAGCTTCAATTTATTCCCTTTATGGAGTAAATGAAATATTGTGACCACCTAATCTTCTTTGAAGGAGCACTGCTTCAGAGAAAACTTAGACTCCTGATTATTGAAGTCGCTCTTCTTGGCCTTCGACTGAACATCCCCTGATAATTCGACGGACATAGTCTCTTTCCCTTTGGCTTGAGAAGACTGTGCCATGTCGCCACGTCCTTTATTACTCATACCCCATTTGCCTTTAGGGGTGGATGGTTCGAACTTTTTAGCCAACTTTTCAGCTATCTCAGCTTGCTCGACCAGTTCTTTTCAAGTATGGGCTTTGACAACCCCCATGCGAATTTCTACTTGGTCTAAGAAGTTGTGCCTACATGTCTGTAAGAGCATGGGTAATGGAATCCCTACTGGGCATATCAGAGACAAGTTTCTGAATCGCTCAATGTAGTCACGGACAGATTCGCCCTTCTTCTGTACGGTAGAGAGAAGTTTGTCCATGGTTACCTCGGTATCATCCTCATAGAAATGAGAAAGAAATCGGGTTTTCAGGTCGATCCAGGAATTGACAGAGCCCAGAGGGAGACTTCGGAACCAGTCGAATGCCACCCCCTTTAAAGTGCCAATGAACAGTCTAGCCATGATACCATCATTGTCTATAACATTACTGGTCTGAGACCGGAAATAGTCGATGTGCTGGTTTGGCAAACTCTTACCATCGTACGTATGTAACGTTGGTGATTTGAACTTTGGTAGGTATGGTATTGAATCCCATTCCAGCGGTAAGGACAGACTGTCCCTACTTTCTTTAGTTCATCCCTTTGAGCTAGGGACGAGATCTGAGCCTAGATGCCCTTAAGAACTTTAGCGTCTAAAGAAGAACTCTCCTTTGACTTCTCTGTCTTTAGCTGTTCATTGCTAAGATATTCTTCCTCATCATGGTTACTGCCAGTATCATTGTTATTTCGGTTATTGAGGAGTTGAGCGAGCATCTGTTGAATGTTGTCCAAAGCTTCTTGCTGGGTTTGGAAGTTTGCTCCTGAGCTTCCAACCGTCGACGAAGGTCATCATTACCGTTATCAGCCATATTCACTGTTACTCTATCCGTTCGTACCGAGCTGACTATTGCCGAAGAGGCATACCCACTGTCTTCGTCCTCTTCATCAGACCATTGGACTAATCCTTTTATTGGTTCTGGTGAGGTTACTGTAGTTGAGGAAGATGGCTGTTCATAACTGTAGGGTATTGCAACCCTAGATCTGGTGTTCCAGAAGACACCTTCTTCATGTACCAAGACTTCGCCAAGGCCCGGCCTATAATCCGAATCAGGGAAACTGTAGGGGGTGTCGCGCGACGCTCGTCTGTCCCTACGCAGCTCTCGTCCCCTTCTGATCATGTTAACGGATGTAGAGGGTAGATCTTGCGATACGCTCCTTTTGCGATGTTTTACGGAGCTTGCACCGACAGTCGATCAAAAATTGATCATCGTCCTGGAGGAGTGGCAGAGATTGGTCCTAACCGGCAATGGACTGTCACCAACTGACATCCCACTTGTTGACAACAGGAGGGAGAAGTTTGGAAAGACTTCGACTTCCGTTTGCTTATCAAGAATTCCCGCATGTCAGACCCGGCCGGGCCTAAATGATCCAGCGCAGAGGCTCTGTTGAATTGCGCATAGAATGTCGTCCTGTTATTTTCATCACCGCAGAGGTAGTTAGCACTAAATAGTGCTTTAGCCCTAACTTCGCGGCTAAGAATCTTGGGAATGTCCTTGGGTGCTGAAGCTGCATAAGCACCGCTGTCAACACTTAGGGACGATCCCTTAGCTCCGCTGCGAAGGGCAAGCTTAGTACTTGAAGAACTGGGGAACGAAGCATGCTGTGGTGCTTTATCTGCTACGTTGCTGCGAAGGTGATTAGCCCTAGATAGTGCCTTGGCCCTAAATTTGTGGCTAAAAGCTTTAGAAATGCCCTTGGGCGCTGAAGTTGCATAAGCAACACTACAGCACTTAGGGGCAATTCCTTAGCTTCGCTGCGAAGAGCGAGCTTAGTACTTGAAGAATTGGGGAACGAAGCACACTGTGGTGCTTTGATTCCAGCTTTGCGGGTGCAAACATCATGCGTACCTTGAGGAACTGTGGTTGGCACACCATTAGTAGCTTCGCTCATAAGAACGAGGCTGGCGCGAGGAGTTACTGCTCCTGAATTAGGCGAAGGCATAGTCGCCGTCGTAACTTCGCGGCCGACAGTCTCGATGAAGCAGACATGCATCTTGCCTTTTTCTTAGTGAGAGAGACGAACTTTTGGCGTAGCTACGCCTGAGACTCATACAGAGCCTTCTGCTTTGGTCTCCGCATCTGCTTTGAAAAAGAAGACTTAGGTTCGCAAGGAACCTGACTAGCCACGCGCGAGGCTGGGAGGTGTTGAAAGGATTCTGCTTTCGGTTTCTGCTCCAAAACCTTGGCCATTGAGACCTTTCTATGCTTTCGTTCATGGAGCATTAGACCACCCTTAGAGAGGAGTTCTTCGAATTTTCCCTGATCGAAGTGAACGACTAGGTTTTCGAAGGTAATAGGCTGAAGCTTCTGACCCTTGCATTGCAGGCCTGCTTCCTTGTTGCTCCAGAGGACCATGGTAGGCTCGTAGGGAGCCTTATCTATCTTTACAGAGACTTGCTTCGAAGATTTAGCCAGAGGGGCTCTGGCTACACCGGCTTTCTTGAATTCAGGAGTAGACCCGAAGGTCTGTTCGTCACATTACGACACTTGATTCTCAATAGTGGAGAATTCGTTCCCCAGCGAAGTTGCCATTTTGTTTTCCATTGATTTTGCAAAAAGGAAAACTTAAAAAAAGGGCCGAGAAGCTAAATTACAAGTAACACAAAAGATTACAAGTAGATCTCCTCTGAGATTCTAGAGAAGTGTGCCGATAGGAGTCTGGTCAGCGCGCGACCACTTTGTCCCTTTGACGATGCGATCGATGGGATTCCCTTCTCGCCTGGTTCGGAGAATCGGAGAACAGAAGGTTGGTAGAACCCTCTTGTTACTTCTCAAACTGCCTCCACTTGTGAATTCCTTCTCGCCTGGTTCCGCAGATTTCTTAAGAGGAAGATCTCAGGGTATCAGCACCCTGATTAGAGAAGTAGTTCTCTAAATTCTTGAAGTAAGAGAATAAATCTCTGTTTAGCCATCTCTCTGTGCGTGCCTCTGTCTGTGCACGTGTGTGTCTCTGTGTACCCCTGGTGGGCTATTATATGGAGAGCAGGGGTATAATTGTCCCTTGAAAATTTGGAAACAGATTGAGTCAATCTGTTTAAATCTGGAAAGTAGCCTTGCTGCGAGGCTAGAATCAGCTTCTGCAAAGATAGGAATAGCAGGTAGGTTGATCTCCTGATCTGTTTTGATTCTTTCCAAATAACTGAAGGTTCTCCCCTGATCCTCTTACTTATTTTAGGAGAGTCAATAGATTATGGTAAACAACTGTCAAATTTAATCTCAGATTTGATCTCGATTAGATTTGATCTCGATTAGATTTGATCTCATCTGGAGATTTGATTGGTCAAAGGTGACCATAAAAAACCCGCAGCGGAGCTGCCGCGTCAAGCTCGCAGCGGAGCTAGAAGGAGCATCTGGCGAAGTCAGAAGAAAGCTCTTCAGCGGAGCTGGATAAACAATTGTGGCGAAGCTACCGAACATCCTTCTGTGCGGTTACGTGTGGCTTTGAGCGAAGTTAACTCTCTATAGAGTTAACTGAGCACTTCAGGCGAAGTTGTAAGTTAGCTCACTGATAGAGCTTTGAACAGCTTCAAGGCGAAGTTGGACAAACTTAGCCTCTCAGGTGAGGTTATCCCCTCGGGCTCATGTGATGCTAAGTGTTGAGCTAATCTAGCATCTTAGACCTGCTTAGGTCTCTTCAAAGACAATCTGGGCTCACTGTCTGCTTCACTGGATCAGTAGGTCCAAGTCGTTGGTTTGTCCCTCGGAGATGGGTAAAAACTGATCGTCAGCTTGTCTGCCACTTGTTTTTTTGTAAATGTCAAGAAGTTAGACATTGTTCAGGCCAGTCAGGAATCTTGTCTTTTTTAAAGTGTCAACACACACATATTGTTTGCTCTCATGGACTTCATGACCCCACCTATGTTTGATACTTCTAACATTATTGTTTGGAAGGCTAGGATGTCCATGTACCTAAAACCCTAGGCTTGCATGCTTTCCTTGCCACTACCAAGAAATCCTATCTTGGTAATAGCAAGCATATAGAGGCCAATGCACAAGCCCTAACGGCACTTAGAAGCACGCTTAATAAAGGATATCTTATGATGGTTTCTAACTGTGATTCCACCTTTGCAGTGTGGAGCACGTTGACCTCCTCCAAGCTTCAAACGCCAACCATTGTGGAGGATGAATCTAGTGGAGAATCCGAGCAACATTGCTACATAGTTCAAGGGAATGACTCCCTTGAGGTATACTCGAAAACTCAATTAGATGATGATGATGCTAGTTCTTTTAATAATGATTATATTGATGCCAATGCTTTGAATGAAGAACTTTCAATTGTTTGTGAAAAATTGCTTGAAAAAAATAATTTTTTGAAAAAGAAGAGTTTTGGACTAAAAGAAGAAAATAAGGATTTGTGTTCAAAACTTGATTTGGCTTTACAAGAGAAGTTGAGATTTCAAATGAGTGTGACTCTGTGAAAACCCAACTTGAAATTGTTTTAAATGAAAATAAAATTTTGAAAAGTAAAATGATTGTGAAAATGTTTTGAAGAAAAATGAGACTTTAACTTCAAAATTTGATTTTGTTTTGAAAGAAAATGATTCTTTGAAAAACAAAATTATTTCTATTTCAAAAGAATTGGATTTGGTTTCTAAGAAAAATATTTCTTTGAAAAATGACTTTGATTCTCATGTTTGCCATGCTAGTGTAGCTTCACATTCTAGCTCACCTATTGCATGCACCTCTTCTTCCATGATTGAAAATGATATTTGTATGCTTAAGAAGAGTGTTGATTATTTGGACTCCACTTTGAGCCATTGTGTCATGAACCACACACGTTTGGAATCCATATTTAACAAGAAACAAATTCCATCTATACATGCATACAAACTACGGCATACACATGCTCCTCACGTTCACACCCATTACACTTTGTATGCTCATGTGTACACTTGTACACATTGTGGACGTAAGGGTCACCTTGTTAAGTTTTGTTATGATAGAGTACATGATGAAAATTTAGCAAATAAATTTGTTTTGGTTAGGAAAGGAGCTAACCCCCATGGACCCAAAAGAGTATGGGTACCAAAGACCACTCCTATTTTATTCGATGTAGGTATGGGCTCTCACATGACGTGAGAGTGATGGTGCCTTGAGGTGGATGCGTTCCGAGCTTAATGGTGACTATTTAGATGCATCACTTTTAAGGGGAGTTTGGTGGGAGGACCACCATGGTTTGGAGATATGGAGATGTGCCCTATCAGTTTTGGTAACGATCTCTAACTCCATTTATGTTTACATGCTTTCTTCATTTTTAGCATGTTTTGATGTTTCATGATTAGTATGTTAAATGTCATGATTATTAGACTTTGATATGCATGATTAGTATTTGAGATCACTCATGTTTAATATGGACTTATACTTTTGCGTTCTCACATTTGTTTTTAGCTATTGTGTATATTATAGATCTAATGCATGTGCATTTACCATAATGATCTTATAAGTATTGTTTTGATTTCTATGCTTCATGTTTTGATTACATGTCTAGATGTTAGTTTTCATTAAAACTTGAATATATACTTGTACAACTAGTGAGCCACAAATAGATTATTATATGTTTGTGCTTAAATGCTCATTTGTACCCATTAGATGTACTAGTATAGCCTAGTTTTGATGATTCATACATTTCGATTTGTATTCTCTATTTTTGTGCATATTTTTCATGTTTATGTTAAACTTCATGTATATTCCATTTTGTCTAAACTATTAGTTATACATATACATCCTTGAGCCACTTGCCTTCATGCATATACTTTTGTGGACTCGTGCATGTTTGGATATGTATGTATACTTTAGTTTGTACAAAACATACATATGCCTTGAAGATTAAATTATTTTGATTAGATTATCATATTTTTCATGTTTTAAGAAATTTCATATTGAGCTTGATTGCCTATTTTCATGATGATGTGTCTCACATAACTCTTATACACTCACTTTACTTAATGTTTTCTCATGATTTTATTTTCATGAGTATGATATGTGCCTTATAGATTTTGAGTGTTGATGATCGTGTGACTTACATATTTTTCATAAAATATATTTTTGTCTTATTCCTTACTTGAAGGATTTCGTACTAGTTTACAAGTTTATCATTAAACTAGTTGCAGTATTTTTCATATGGTAGAGTTTTCAAACGTGTTATATTATTTTCAAACTTATTTTTGAAAACTCTACCCTTCCAAGGGCGGTTGGCTGGGCGACCATGCCTTGTATGCTCATTATTGAAAATATATTTAAAACATGTGCATGAAATGGGTGATAGGAAGTATGAGAAATACACTTGATTCTCATTATAGTTTCAATTGATATCATTGTATCTTTTCAATTGGTATTACAATTGACATTCATTTATCTTGTATACTCATATTTTTTATATATGTATGCTTAAACTTCAAATAGTATCAATTTCTATTGGTATTTACTTAAAACACACGCACATATATATATATATTTACTTTTATTTGTGCTTACTATATCCCTTTATCTTTGCGCACAAATTTTGGTTATGCTAAGCTTGATTCCTTAAATGACAATTATATTTCAATTGATTATTTTCAATTGATATCTTATACAAGCTTATGCATCATTTTGTTTAATATTTCATAAAGGGGGAGAAAATTCATATTTCACCTTTCAATTGGTTTTGTTTACATTTGGTATCTTACTCTCACACTTTATGTTGAAAAATGTTTGAAAAATGATATTGATTTTTTAATTTGGTATCATACGCTCTTGATGAAAATTATTTTTAATTGGTATATGTTTCATTTTCAATATTGGTATTAAAAATATTAAATTGATATTATTCTCTATTTGGTATCTCTGTTGTAAAATGAGTTTAGTGTTTAACCGAAAAGATTGGTTTATGTTTTTCATTTGGTATCAAAAATGTAAAATATTTTCAATTGGTATCATGATTACCTTTATGTTTATATCTTTCAATTGATATCAAAATTTTTGTTGGTTTCTTCAAAATGTTTTGTTTATTTTCAATTGGTATCATCCTTTGGTATCATGATGTTTCTATGTATACCTTTACACTAAATTGATATATTTTTTTCAATTGGTATCATAATATTTTGATTTGATTTCACCCCTTATTGATATTTTTATTTCAGATAAAAAGGGGGAGAACATTGTTTTATTGTTTACTTTAACCCCTTTGTTGATGATTGACAAAAAGGGGAGAAGTATTTTAGTATATATGCATATTTATTTACGTTTATATTAAAGTTTATATTAAAAATATATGTTTTATGTTTTGTTGATATTGGTATCAAGAGCATGGATATTAGTATCAAGAACATATTTTGTTGTTTTTGTTTTATTGGTATCAAGAGCTTTTATTGAAATTTTTATTTGTATCAAGAGCAATTATTTAAGAACATGTTTATTTTAAAGTTTGGTTTCAAGAGCATATTTATTTCATTGTTTTAAGCATGTTTATGCATATTCTTGTTTAACATTTATTGCATATCCATATAGTTTATTGCTATACATGAGTTAAGGGGGAGCTTCTTTGAAGCTTAACTTTAATCCATGCATATATAACTCCATGAGTTTTGTCATCATCAAAAAGGGGAGATTGTTGGCCCAGAGGCCTTCCACTCTAGTTTTAATGATGATTAACTCATATAGTTATAGTTTACTAATAATCTTGTGATATTTAGTTTCAGATATTTGATCAAGTTATTAGTAGGTGATTAGCTTCAACAAAGGTGTTTTGGAGCTTCACATGGTGATTCAAGAGCCCGAGCGTCAAGGTCACATCTAACACTCGGTTGGAGTCAAGCTCGGTGGATCACGTTTGGATCGAGTCAACTTGGAGATGGCGTTCGACAAGAAGACTTCAGTTTGTTTAGTTAAGTTTTTGTTTAGATCTATTGTAAAGATTAGATAGTGTGATATGCTCAAGTTCACAACACGCACACGTTTCATGTTTTGATTTTGGTTTTCGGTTTAACCGATCTTGATTTTCATGAATAGATAGAATCAAAACAAGTTTACATGATTTAATGTATATTAGATTTGATCTATATATATCTATACTTCATATACTTAGAAAACTTATTTTGATACACTATTCATGTGTTTGGAGTTTTTTTATTTAGACAAAACTTATTTTTGGATTTAATGTCAAAAACATAGATATAATACCTTTCATGTATATTGGATTCTATCCATATACTATATGCTTCAAAGTTGTTTAAATATCATGTTTTTGTTTTTACATGTGTTTGAAAAAATCGGATTTTTATTTCAAAAATCCAAGTTTTGGAGAATACAGAATTTGGTTTTAAGGCAAAATTTTCAAGTCACAAAAATGGTTCAAAATGTTTGTAATATGATTTGATTTTTACTCAAATATGTTTGTATTTCAAAGATATAACATGAATTGATTTTTGTGAAATTTATGTGATTTTATGAGATTTAATTAAAGATAAAACCCAAGTTTTTAAGACCTATATTAGGTTGGACTGGCTGACTGCCGGTCGACCGGGCCAGTCGACCGTAGCAGTGGGCGGTCGACGGGGCCGGTCGACTGACGTGCATAAAGCGTGCATACAGCCAAGCTGGGGAGGCCGGTCGACCGGGTGGGTCGACCGCCAGAGAGCTCTGCTCTCTGGAAAAGCCTCCGGTTGACCAAGCGGTCGACTGGACAGAGAGCCTGCTCTCTTTATTCGGCTTCAGTCGACCGGCTAGAGAGCCGTTGTTCTCTGGATCCAGTCCCGGTCGACCGGGCAGTTGACCGGCGGGCGCAATGATAAAAAATGTGACAGTTGGCTGGTCGACCGGAAGGGCAATCTGGCCCTTTTCAGCTGCCAACGGGCAGATTTGAAATGAGGGTATAAATATTGCATTTCTTGATTGTTTTTTTTAAAAAATTTCTAAGAGCAAAATTTCTCTCATTTACAAGTGTTTTAACACAAGTTTTCAAAAGAGTTTTTAAGCTTAAAGATTTGATCTTTATTTGTTTTAAAGGGTTGGTAAAATCAAGAAAAGGAGAAATCTTTGGGATTATTTTTGATCTTCACTTTATCTTCATTCTAGAAGTTTTTCCAAGAGTTTTTCTTTGAGTTTTTGATTTTCAAACTCTTTATTCTCACACTTGAGCTTATCATTCTATCCTATCTATAGGATCTTTGTTTTAGTGAGAAGATTTGGTTTGTGGTGTTAGACCACCAAGTTATAAACCTTCCATTGTTTGTGATATCCCTCTAGTGAGAGGTGATTGAGTTGTTATCCCTCAAATGTGAGGTGATAGTGGAAGTTGTATTTGGCTCCCTCTTATGTGAGGTGGAGATTGTGTTGAAATGCCTCAAGTGTGAGCTGATTGATTTGTTGTTTGGCTAAGTGCTTATCCCTCTAAGTGTAGAGGTAACTTATTTCTCCCTTGCCTCTAGTGAGGGTTTGTATTGGTTGAGAGAGTTGTGTAATCCCGATTGTATTTACCCAAATCCTCAGTGGAGGTTCCCTGTGTGGGAAGTCCTGTGTGGACGAGTTAGTGAAAATCCTTCTATGTGAAGGCGGGGAGGTAGAGCTGTGTGCTCGAACCTCAAAACATATCTTGGTGTTTGCGATTGATCCACTTTCTCTTACTCTCTCTCTCTTACATTTGTGCATTGATTCATATTGTCATATCTTATACATGCTTGTGTTGTTTGTGTGTGCCCATACTTGTGTTTAACCAAGAGAGCTTTACATAGCACCTCAACTCTTATTTAGAGGAATTCAGAGGAGTTAGTCCAGAGCCCTTCACCGGAAATTCGGCTACACTCGTTGGTTACACTAAGTGTGTTGCATTAAGTTTTTAATTCCGCATTATTGATCATTAGATTAGCCTTACACCTATTCACCCCCTCTAGGTGTATTTTCATTAGGAACACACTTGTATGTTATTACTGGGGTGTTATTTTTGCTATATACTTACACAAGCGCACTAAAATGAATTAAGGGTTTGTCCTATAAACAAGATAAAGTGGGAAAGTCATTACCTTTCTTTAACCCAAAAATCATCTCCTCACTCACTAACACAGCCTAACTTAAAATTGAGTAGATGTTGGCCCAAGGGACAGCTCGTACTCAATAGGAGACTGACCTAAGGGGGAAGATGATTAGAATTTGACTCTTGCCAAATCAGTGTCAAAGATTGGGGATTAAGAGACGAAACCTCGAAGAATAATGGTTTAGCATAATTAGGCCTATTGTTTATGCACGGATACCTCACACTGGTCTTACCCCTACTTGGCCAATTAACTTCTGATAGGATTCTGCAATATACCCCCCATGGACAGTCTAACCAGTTAGGAGTCTTCTAGATCTAAGGTCTACCCTAACTTAGGCTAAATTTTTCTTTATTTATTTGTGTTGGCCCAATGTTACAGTCACCCTGATTTAGAGTTTTAATGATCACAAAACGTATATAGTTATTTGTACTAATCAAGTTTAAATATTTAAGATTATTTCAGGGTTCTAAGATACAAGAAGTTTCTTCCCCTAAAGGAAGGTGGTGTTGACTCAAGATGACTCAAATACGGGATCAAGAATTCAAGAAACTCAACAATGCAAATGAAAAAGCCTGAATTAAAGAGCTTGTAGTCACCTAGACCCTTGTAAGATTTTAGTTGTTAAAGAGTAAGGATATGATAGAAGTGCTCAAGAAGTTACACACAAAAAAAATACACTTCACAAAAAGACAAGTTTTGGGTAGTATTGGTTTTTGTTGCATATTTAATATTAATACATGTTTCATAATTCTTCAAATTTTTATATCTAGTTTAGAACATATATTTATCTCCTATACTATGCTACATAACCTTTAAATCAATTCAAATAATTTAAAAATATTTCTAAGTTCAAAAATCTATATAAATTCTATTTCAGGCCATAACGGTCGACCAGCCGGTCGATCGTAGCTGTTTCAGACCAAAGCGGTCGACTTGCCGGTCGACCGAGCCTTTTGGCCTTGGGCGTGCGCGTTGTGCACGTTTGTCAGTCGACTGGGTCAATCGACCATCAACCCCTGCGGTCGACCATGACACTTGCTCTCAGTTTATGCCAGTTCGACCGACAGTTCAAAAATTTCCTTTAAAAATGACCTACGGTCGACCGGAGCCAACGGCTATTTGCCAAGTGGCGTGCCGGTCGACCAACTGTCTAGGTTGGCTCAAAGGCTCTATTTTGAATTTGTTTTATTTTTATGGGTTCCAACGGCTATTTTTTATTTCCAAGTAATTAAACTCACCCCTAATGACCTAGTATCACTTATGAATGGTATTTATCCTTTGCCTATAAATAGAGGTCATGCGTCTTGATTTGAACAAGAAAAATATCGAAGTTTCAAGTGTTTTTCAAGAGAGAAGTGTTTATAGCTTTCCATTTTCAAAGTTATTTCAATTGCAAAATTTTTTAGTTGGTTTTCAAGTCTTCTAAATCTTTACTACTGAAATTTTTCTCTCATTTTACTTCTTGAGCCTAAAATCATACTCCACTCTATAATAAGTTCTAAGAGAGTGTTTGTGGTCTTCTTAGATCACCAAGTGACTTGTATTCCATTGAGTTATGGTTCCTCTTGTGTGGAGGATAGTATTGTTGGAGTTGGGATTGTTGGCCCAAAGGCCCATCACTTTAGTTTTGATGATGATTAACTCATGTAGTTATAGTACTAATGATCTTGTGTTTAATTAGTATCAGATATTTGATCAAGATCTTAGTTAGTGTTTAGCTTCAACAAAGGATTTAAAGTCAAAGTTTTGGAGCTAGCATGTGTTGATTCAAGAGCTCGAGCATCAAGATTGTATCAAGTACTCAAGAGAAGTCTAGTTCATTAGATCAAGGTTTGGACCAAGTCAAGAAGGAAAATAAGACCTTCAAGAGAAGATTTCTAAGAAGACTTGTGTCATGTTTATAAGTGTCAAGATTTTATTTTTAGATAAAATATAAAGGATAGATTAGTTGGTGGATTGCTCAAGTTCATATACACTCACACACAAGATTTAGATGTGTTTTCATAAAAGAGTTTTCGTTTTGAAAAATACTGGTTTGATTTTTAAGATTAAAAACATACATGTGTTTTATCAAAACTTATTTTAGAGCTTAATGTCAAAACATAGATATTATATCATATATGTGTAGTGGATCATATTCATACACACTAAGCTCCAAAAGTGTTTAGAATATCCATTTTTTGTATTTGGAAAAGTTTTGGAAAGATTATTTTTAGAAAATACAGATTTCTGTTTAAGCCAAAATTTCTATATTACAAAATAGTTTAAAATGTTTGTAACATGTTTTGATTTTTACTCAAACATGTTTGTATATCAAAGTATATCAATCAACTTATTTTTGTAGAATTTATGAGAATTTATGGGATTTTATTGAAAGAAAAAGACTAAGGTTTTTAATCCCTAAACCTGTATTCTGGCCTTCTGCTGATCGACTGCACGGTCGACCGACGTGCACATATGTGCACGGCCTTATTTGGCTGGAGGGCCGGTCGACCGACCTGGTCGACCGCCAGAGAGCTTTGCTCTCTGGATCTGGCCCCGGTCGACCGGGCGGTCGACCGGCAGAGAGCTTCTGCTCTCTGCATTCAGGTCTCGGTCGACGGCCAGTCGACCAATGGCACAACAGTCAGAAATCTGACTGTTGGCCGGTTGACCGACAGCAGCATCAGCTGCTGAGTTGGCCTCCAACGATAATATTTTGGGAGCCTATAAATAGGGCTTCCCTTGGACTGTTTTTCACAAGATTTTAAGTGGGTTTTCAAGATATTTTTTCCTACACTTCTAAATGTTTATCTCCACTTGTTTTAAAGCCAACTACTTTCAGAATTTTTCAAGAGTGTTTTGTAAAAATGATTTCTTGAGTTTTTCACCACCAAATCAATCCTATTTTTCTCACACACAACTTGAGCTATCCATTGCTATATCAATCCTCTAGGGATCTTTGCTGTGAGAGTGTTTTAGGTGATCAAAGTGTTTTAATCACCAAAGTGTTCTACTTTGTATTTGAGGAGGCGGACTTGCGGGTTCGCGTTGTTTCGAGTTCTAGTGAGAGCTCGGTGTAGAGGTGCGGCCTCGGCAAGCTACTGTGCTTGCGGTGTGTTTGTTCTTGCGGGAACAAGTGAGGGGACTAGTGAGTCTAAGAGTTCTAGTGTAAACTCCTTGTAGGTGTTGCGGCACTGAGTGATTCGGTGGGATCGATTCTAGTGGAAATCCTTCATAGTGTTGAAGGCGGGGACGTAGAGCAAGGGTGCTCGAACCTCGAGACAAATCTTTCGTGTTTGCGATTGCTCTCTCTATCTCTCACTTGTGTTTATATCTTGTATTCTTACATTGCCTTTATCTTTCCTTGCTTGATATACTTGTGCTTATATTGATATATGTTTGGGGATTGTTTGCTCACACTTGTATTCAACCAAGAGAGCCATAGCGGCACCTCAACTCTTATCTAGAGGAATCTTGAGGAGATAGTCCAGAGCCCGTCACCGGGAATTCGGCTACACTCTTGTGTATACCTTGTGTGTTTAGCTTAATAGTTTTTAGTTTGCATAAATAGTTTTAATTCCGCATTAATTCATCATTAGATTAGCTAGTCACCTATTCACTCTAGGTGATTTCAATTGGTATCGGAGCCTGGTGCTCTTGATTTGGGTCAACAACCTAGAGTTAAAGAACCTTATTTTTTAGCTAATCATGATATTTATACGCACACATGGATTTCTTGTCACCTCTCTTGTTTGACATTCTTAATATCCAAACTTGAAAAGTTAAGATGTCTTTATACGTCAAAGCCCTAGGTATTCATGTTTATTTTGCCACTATTAAAAATTCATATTGTTTAAATGGCAAATATCTTGAGGCTAAAGCAAAAGCTATCCATGCTCTAAAGTCAATCCTAAATGATGAATATTTATCTAGGGTTTCTAACTTTGATTCGACTTTTGTAGTATGGAACACTTTAGTCTCTCTTGGCGAACAAAAGCAATATTATGCGGGGAGTGACTTGGATGATAGAATTGATACTTCTAACTTGTGCTACATGGTCCAAGGGGATAACCCCCTTGAGGTAAACTTTGAATCCAAGCTAGAAGAAGATATTGACATGTCTCATGATGATCTTGCTTCATTTTGTCAACAACTTCTTCAAAAATATGATGTGCTTAAAAAGGACCATAAAAAAATTGAAAAATAAATGTGAGTCCATTTCAAAAGAAATAGATTCTTTTCAAATAAATCGAAAAACATTTCTAAAGAAAATGATTTGTTGAAAAGGAAAATATTTCTAAAAGAAAAAGAGTGTTGATTCTCATTCTCACCATGCTTTTCATGCTACTATTGATAAAAATGAGATTAAATTTTTGAAAAATAGAATAGATTGTTTGAGCTCAACATTGAGTAATTGTGCATTTAATCATTCTAGATTGGAAACCTTGTTTCAAATAAACAAGCTCCACATGCACATGCACATCACCCACGGCATACATATGAACACTTTGCACATCATGATCACACTCATTCTCATGTGCATATTAGAGTTACAAGTGTACACATTGCGGTCGCAAATGTCATTTATCAAAGTTTTGTTTTGATAAGATAAACCATATTAATTTTGCTAATAAAAATGTTTGGGCTCCAAACAATGCTAACCCGTGGACCCAAAAGAAAATGGGTACCAAAGTCCCCACCTCTTGTGTTTGATGTAGGTGTGGGCACTCACATGACGTGAGAGGAATGGTACCTTGGTGGTGGATGCATGGGCTAGATGGACATACAATTGATGCATCACTATTAAGAAAGTTTGATGGGAGGACCACCATGATTTGGAGATATAGAGATGTGCCCTAATAATTTTGGTAAATATCTCTAGCTCCTTATTTGTTTACATGCATTTACATTAATAATTTTTAGCATGTTTTTATGATCATGTTTTGTGTTTATGCTTCATGAGGTGAATGTTTGTCTAGATGTAGCTGTCATTAAAACTTGTATCTATATGTGTACAAGTAGTGAGAAACATTTGATTCTTGTATGTTTGCACTTTATTGTTCATTTGTACTCATTATTGTACATGTATAACCTAGTTTTGAATATTTCCTCATTTACACTTGTTTTGCCTATCTTTGTGCATATTTTGCTCCATGTATATGTTATTCTTATCTAAAACTAATAAATATACATGTATACCCTTGAGTCACTTGCCTTCATGCAAATTTACATTATGGACTCTTTTGTGTTTAGGATATGTATGTATATTGTTAGTTTTAATAAATCATACATATACCTTGAAGTTTATTTTTAAATGAAAAATAAATTTTTATAATTTTCACATGTTTGTTTTGAGCCTCATTGACTATTTTTCATGATTATGCTAATCACATAACATTTGTGTACTCATATTATTTTTGTTTACTCATGATTTTGTTTCATGAGCACATATTTGAGCTTTATATATTTTGAATGTCAGTTTTTGTGTATTTAGTATGATTCATGAGATATATATATGTCATGTTTCATGTTTGAAGGAGCATTAACTAGTTTTTTTTCAAAAACTACTTTAAATAAGTTATTTATTCTTATTTTTAAAAACCCCTACCAACCCTTTAAGGGCGGATGGATGGGCGACCATGCCTTGGAGCCTTATTAAAAAATCTTTTTATCATGTGCATGCATAGGGTGGTTCGGTATGAGTAATATCAATTTCTATTGGTATTTTCATTTTCATACATATATATGATTTGATTGTGCTTGATTTACAATTTCCTTACTTGTTTAAAGCACAATTTATGTTTATGCTAAGCTTGACTTAAATCTTAATTTCAATTGGTATCTCAATTGGTATTTTAATGAGCTTATGTATTATTTTCAATTAGTATTTCAATTGATATCAAAATATACTTCATAGTTTACCTTTTAATTGATATTAAAATTTACAATATACTTCAATTGGTATCTATATGTTTCGGTTTCAATTTGGTCTCGATTTCATATTGGTACAAAAAATGCTTTACCTTTTATTTGGTATCAAAATTTACCATCTATTTCAATTGGTATCAAAATAAAAAATTTTCATTGGTATCAAAATTTGCAAATGTTTCAATTTTGATCGATATAAAAAATTCCAATTTCTATGGTATCAAAATTTTATGATATCTTAAAATTTCGTTTACTTCCAAGTGGTATCTCAAAATTTGATTTAAGAAAATTGAAAATTTGTCTTTAAAGTGTTTTTTAAAAAAATTGTTTTGATATGTATTTCCTATATGCAAGGGGAGCTTAACATCTCTTCTATATATAGATTCATGTTGAGTGTATCTTATATTAAGGAGCTTGAGATCTCTTCTTTATATGATGCACATGTGTAAGGGGAGCTTAACATCTCCACTTATGCATTGTATATTATACTTTATGTGAGTTAGACTTTTGTCATCCCTTTTCATATAATGCATGTATGTAGGGGGAGCTAACTTAACGTCTTTCTCTTCATGAATGTATATCGCATATATATCCTTCTTATTGATTTATTTTTCACCCCTTTGTTGATGATTGACAAAACGGGGGAGAGTGATTTTTAGTTTATATATGCATATTTAGAAATTGAGTTTATGCATGTTCTATGCTTATAAAAAGAAAGGGAGAAGCATTTTGAAAGTTTATACAAAAAGGGAGAGAAGGTTTTCGGGAAGAGTAATTTTTGATTTATGCATGTTTCTCTCACCTTATTTATGCACATATATTTGTTTCGTTTTATGTACTTCATTGAATATCTATCTGTATTATTATGCATGAGTTAAGGGGGAGCTTCTATGAAGCTTAACTTTAATCCATGCATATATAACTCCATGAGTTTTGTCATCATCAAAAAAGGGGGGAGATTGTTGGCCCAAAGGCCCATCACTCTAGTTTTAATGATGATTAACTCATGTACTTATGTACTAATGATCTTGTATTTAATTAGTATCAGATATTTAATCAAGATCTTAGTTGGTGTTTGCTTCAATAAAGGATTTAAAGTCAAAGTTTTGGAGCTAGTACGTGTTGATTCAAGAGCTCGCGCATCAAGATTGCATCAAGTACTCAAGAGGAATCTAGCTCATTGGATCAAGGTTTAGACCAAGTCAAGAAGGAAAAGAAGACCTTCAAGAGAAGATTTTCAAGAAGACTGGTGTCATGTTATAAGTGTCAAGATTTTGTTTTTAGATAAAATAAAGGATATATTAGTTGGTGGAGTGCTCAAGTTCATATACACTCACACGCAGGATTTAGATGTGTTTTCATAAAAGTGTTTTCATTTTGAAAAATACCAGTTTGATTTTTAAGATTAAAAACATACATGTGTTTTATCAAAACTTATTTTAGAGCTTAATGTCAAAAACATAGATATTACATCATATATGTGTAGTGGATCATAGGTGTAGTGGATCATATCCATACACAGTAAGCTTCAAAAGTGTTTAGAATATCTTGTTTTTGTATTTGAAAAAGTTTTGGAAAGATTGTTTTTGGAAAATACAGATTTCTGTTTAAGCCAAAATTTCTATATTACAAAAATAGTTCAAAATATTTGTAACATGTTTTGATTTTTACTCAAACATGTTTATATATCAAAGTATATCAATGAATTTATTTTTGGGAATTTATGAGAATTTATGAGATTTTATTGAAAGAAAAAGACCAAGTTTTTTAATCCTTAAACCTGTATCCTGGCCTCTGCTGTCGACTGCACGATCGACCGAGCGGTCGGTCTGGCTCGGTCGACCGGGCGGTCGACCGACGTGCACAGACGTGCACTGCCTTGTTTGGCTGGAGGGCCGGTCGACCGACCCGGTCGACCGCCAGAGAGCTTTGCTCTCTAGATCTGGCCCCGATCGACCGGGTGACCGACCGGCAGAAAGCTTCTGCTCTCTGTATCCAGGCCTCGGTCGACCGGCCGGTCGACCGATGGCACAACGGTCAGAAATTTGATCGTTGGCCGGTTGACCGGGCGGTTGACCGACAGTAGCATCAGCTGCTGAGTTGGCCTCCAGCGGTCATATTTTGGGAGCCTATAAATTGAGCTTCCCTTGGACTATTTTTCACAAGATTTTAAGTGGGTGTTCAAGATAGTTTTTCCTACACTTCTAAGTGTTTATCTCCACTTATTTTAGAACTAAATACTTCCATATCAATAGGAGAGTTTTTCAAGAGTGTTTCATAAAAGTGATTTCTTGAGTTTTTTACCACCAAATCAATCCTAGTTTTCTCACACACAACTTGAGCTATCCATTGCCATATCAATCCTCTAGGGATCTTTGTTGTGAGAGTGTTTTGGGTGATCAAAGTGTTTTGATCACCAAGTGTTCTACTTTGTATTTGAGGAGGCGGACTTGCGGGTTCGCGTCATTTCGAGTTCTAGTGAGAGCTCGGTGTAGAGGTGCGGCCTCGGCAAGCTAGTGTGCTTGCGGTGTGTTTGTTCTTGTGGGAACAAGTGAGTACAAGAGTTCTAGTGTGAACTCCTTGTAGGTGTTGCGGCACCGAGTTATCCGGTGGATCGATTCTAGTGGAAATCCTTCATAGTGTTGAAGGCGGGGACGTAGAGTAAGGGTGCTCAAACCTCGAAACAAATCTTTTATGTTTGCGATTGCTCTCTCTATCTCTCACTTGTGTTTATAACTTGCATTCTTACATTATCTTTATCTTTATTTACTTGATATACTTGTGCTTATATTGATATATGCTTGGGGATTGTTTGCTCACACTTGTATTCAACTAAGAGAGTCATAGCGACACTTCAACTCTTATCTAGAGGAATCTTTAGGAGATAGTTCAGAGCCTGTCACCGGGAATTCGGCTACACTCTTATGTTATACCTTGTGTGTTTAGCTTAATAGGTTTTAGTTTGCATAAATAGTTTTAATTCCGCATTAATTCATCATTAGATTAGCTAGTCACCTATTCACCCCCCTCTAGGTGATTTCAGTATTGTTGGAGTTGGGTACTCCGATCTTGAGTAGACCAACTGTAATCCCTTGGGTGTAAGGTCCTATGTGGAAGTTCCCTTTGTAGATATAGTGGAAATCATTCATAATGGTGAAGGCGGGGACATAGAGCAGTGGCTCGAACCTCGAAACAAATTCTCTTGTGTTTGCGATTGATTTCTTCTTGCTCTTTATTACTTTACATTCTTATACTTGTGATACTATTTGTCTTATTTTTAATATTGCATTCAATTCATCTTCTTGCATTTTTCGGTCTATACTCATATCAATAAGGAAGCAATTAAGCACCTCAACTCATCATCTAGGCGAATCAAAGAGGAGAAGTTCTATAGCCCTTCACTGAGATTCGGCTTCAATTTCTTTTTTGAGTGATCGCTTGCATCATACATCTTAACTAGTTTTTAAAAGTGCATTTGATTAGCATAACACCTATTCACCCCCTCTAGGTGTTTTTAAATTGGTATCAGAGTTTTAGTCTCTAGTTTCTTGGCTTAACAACCTTAGAGAGATCCTTAATTGCTAATCATCTTTTTCATATTTCATCCTCATACATATTAGTAAAGATGGCCGAAGGTATTAAGACCCCACCCAACTTTGATGGCCTTAACTTTCCCATATGGAAGGTTAAGATGACCGTGTTTTTACAATCCTTAGAAAACCGGGTTGCAAAGGCGGTGACTAAACCCTTTAGCGCACCCCTTGGCGATGAGGACACTTGGTCTGATATTGCTACGAAGGAGTTTGACGCTAATACTAGGGCACACTATGTCTTACTTCAAGCTCTTAATGATGATGACATTACTAGAGTCATACATTGCAAATCCGCATATGAGATTTGGACTCACTTTTTAGTCACTCATGAAGGAACATCACAAGTAAAGAGGGCTAAAATTGACCTCTTGCGTTCCTAATATGAAAACTTTACCATGCAAGAAAATGTGTCCATTGATGATATGGTTACAAAATTTTCAAAAATAACTAACGGTCTTGCTTCTTTAGGTAACGACATTGACAACGATCAAAAGGTGAGGAAGATCATTCGTGCACTCCCACCATCTTGGGAAGTCAAAGTTACAACTTGAAGGAGCTCAACGACAAGGAGGAAATGAAACTCATTGGTCTTATTGGGAACCTTAAGACCCATGAGATGGAAAAAAAGGCTAGAGAGAGATGGCTCCTCTAAAGAAGAAAATAATCGCTTTCAAAAGCTCTTCTACCTACTCCGACGAAGATGATGAAGAAGAGGATGATGAAGATCTCTCTCTTCTTGTGAAGAATGTTTGGAGAATGTACAATAAAGCAAAATTTCAAAATAGAAGAAGATGGCAAGGAAAGGAAGAAAAGAAGATTATTTGCTTCAATTGCCAGAAGCCGGGGCACATCGTTACAGAGTGTCCGAAAAATAAGAGTGAACCCTCCACCTCTAAGAAGCCATACAAGAAGAAGGTTTTAAAGGCTACATGGGATTCGGAGAGTGAATCCGACGAAGAAGTTGACACGGCCTACATGTGTTTCATGGCTAATGATAACACAAATAAAGTAACCCCTGAATCATCTATTGACGATTGTGAATTATCTATGGATGAATTAGGAGAAGCTTTTGAAGAATTATCTTATAATTATGATTTTCTTAAAAATAAATATTAAAAATGAAAAAGGAAATGAAACTCTTAACTACAAAATTTTCATACTCACAAAAGAAAAGGATGATTCGTTTTCAACCCTCACTTCTACTCAAAAAGATTTGATGCTTATAAGATTTCTTGTAAAGCTAAATTTTCACAAATAGATAAAGATGAGATTTCTATGCTAAAGAATAAAATTAACTCTTTAGAAGAAGTTTTAAAGAAATGTGAATTTGTCAAATCTAGAGTGGAGGCTATGTTTCCTAAGAAACATATCCCAAAGAAACAAACTCATGCTACACACACCCATACTCATAAGTCTCAACATTTGCACTCACATCATGCTAAACAGACCACATAAACCAAACATGTTCACATTCTACACACTCATCATGCATCATGTATGATAAAATTTATGCATGCACTTATTGTGGCTGAAAGGGTCACTGGCTAAATTTTGTTTTGATAGAATAAATACCTCAAATAATCATGTTTGGGTTCGTAATGCTAACATTAAAAGACCCAAGAAAATTTGGGTACCAAAGTCAACAAATATGTTACATAATATAGGTAAACTCCAAAGCTTAAAGACGTAAGGAGCGGTGGTATCTTGATAGTGGTTACTCAAGGCACATGACATGGGATATTAACAACTTTGTAACCCTATCAAGATACCATGAAGGTAGGACCGTCACCTTCGGAGATGACTCCAAAGGAAAGATTGTTGGTATAGGTAACATTAAACTTGGTTCATGTCCTATGATTGAGAATGTTGCTTTAGTTGATGGCCTCAAGCATAATCTCTTGAGTGTTAGTCAACTTTGTGATAAAGGTTTTAATGTAATTTTTGATGACTTAGCTTGTAATGTATTTGATAGACAAACAAATGCATGTATACTTTCCCGATTTCGTGAAAATAATGTATACATGATAATATGTCTAATATGCAATGCAATGTCACATGTTTAAATGCCTTCAATGATGACTCTTGGTTGTGGCATGGGAGATTAGGCCATATTTTTTTGATCATCTATTTAGAATAAGTAACAAGGAAGCAGTGAAAGGTATTCCTTATTTGAAATTTGAAAAGGACCGCATTTGCGATGCGTGCCAACTTGGGAAACAAACCAAGTCCTCATTCAAATCCATTAAGGATATCATGGCATCACGACCTTTAGAGTTAATTCATGTGGATTTGTTTGGTCCTACTAAAACCAAAAGTCTAAGTGGGAATCATTTTGCTTTTGTATTGGTAGATGATTTTTCATGTTTTACTTGGGTTTTCCTTTTAGAATATAAAAATCAAGCCTTTTCACATTTTCAAATATTTAGAAAAAGAGTTGAAAAGGAAAATGATTCTTCAATTTTACGAATAAGGAGTGATAGAGGTGGTGAATTTAATAGCCAATCCTTTATCACTTACGCGAAGAACATGGAATTAAACATGAATTATCTTGTCCTAAAACTCCACAACAAAATGGAGTAGTTGAGAGGAAAAATCGAACATTACAAGAAATAGCTAGGACTATGATAATGAATACGATCTCCCTCAATACCTATGGGCCAAGGCTGTAAACACATCTTATTACATATCAAATAGGGTTTTCTTTTGCAAAAATAATTCTAAAACTTCTTTCGAAATTTACTATTCAAGAAAACCAAATGTTTCTTATTTTAAAATTTTTGGTTGTAAATGTTTTGTTTTAAATACTAAAGATAATTTTGATAAGTTTGATGCAAAATCTTATGAGCTATTTTTATGGTTACTCTAACACTAGTAAAGCCTATAGAGTCTTCAATAAATCTACAATGACTATTGAAAAATCTCTACATGTAAAGTTTGAGGAATCTAATGTTTTGTTGAGAATGTTGTAGAAATAGATTTCTTAGGTGAAGACATAGAGAGGATGACCTTGAAGGACTCACCTATACAAGAAGACGAGCCAAAAATTGATGTGCAAAGTGAAGTTTCAAGAAGTTGAAGTGGAACTACCACAACTACTTCCAAAGAATTGGAGATTCACTCCACATCATCCCAAGAATCTCATTATAGGTGATGTATCAAAGGGGGTAACTACTCGTTCTAAGCTCCATGATCTTTGTGGCTATTATGCTTTTATTTCTCATTTTGAACCAAAGAACATCTTCGAAGCCGAGGGCGACTCATATTGGCTGCTTGCCATGCATGAGGAGCTCAATCAATTTGAGCGCAACTAAGTTTGGCATCTTGTCCCTAGACCCCATGATAGATCAACAATTGGCATTAAATGAATTTTTAGGAACAAGTTGAATGAGTCGGGCAATGTTGTTAGGAATAAAGCTAGGTTAGTGGCCCAAGGTTACACCCAAATCGAAGGTATCGATTTTGAGGAAACCTTTGCACCCGTAGCACGGCTTGAAGCCATACGGATAACACTTGCTTTTGCTTCCTATAAAGATTTTAAATTTTTTCAAATGGATGTCAAAAGTGTTGGCCCGAAGGCCCATCACTCTAGTTTTGATGATGATCAACTCATGTAGTTGTAGTACTAATGATCTTGTGCTTAATTAGTGACAGATTTATGATCAAGATCTTAGTAGGTGCATAGCTTAACAAAGGATTTGAAGTCAAGTTTTGGAGCTAGCACGGTTTGATCCAAGAGCCATTGGATCGTGTTTGGACCAAGTCAAGAAGATGAGAAGACTTCAAGTGAAAACTTCAAGAAGATGAAGACTTGTGTCTAGGTTTGTTTTTAGAAGATTTTATTTTTAGTTAAAATGTAAAGGACAGAATAGTTGGTGGATTGCTTAAGTACATATACGCACACACACTCTTGATAGTTTTGTTTTTACAAAAGATTTTCTATTTTAGAAAATACAAGTTGGTTTTTGGTATTCTAGTTTCATGTTTTAACCAAAAATCATATTTAGAGCTTAATGTCAAAAACATAGATATTTCACCATGTTTGTATAGTGAATCATATCCATACACTCTATGCTTTAAAAGTGTAACGCCCCGATCCCCGGATACGGAGACGTTATGGCGACGTACATACGTGAGGTGAAAACACGCTCACGCGTACGTTAAGCCTCAGTACAGTATATAACCTCCATATAGACATGAGGTCCAGCATGAAAAGAAGTACAAGAATACCTGCAGAAAGAGGTCAGCGATCATAACAGATATGAAAACAAGGATAAATAAGAGAACAGAAATAAAGCACTAAAATACCTATGAATAGTCCTGATGCGGAATCTCCCATGTGACTCCAAGGCACTCTCTGAAGCTATGGTAACTCGGATCTCCAATCTGGGCATGCAAACCCAGGGTCGTCAGAAAGCGACCTAGTGAGTATTAAAATTGAAGGAGGAAATGCACAATAGTAATAGATAATACATGCTGTTGTAATAGTGATACCATATAATAAGGATATAATATATATATATATTATATATACAGTAGAAAGAGTTAAACATGGAAGCAGTGCAAAAATATAAACAGGTCAACTTTTAATACCATCACTACCTAGCCGGTTATTATCAGGTCATATCTATAGTCGTGTCCAGTTTATGTAATAACTAATGTTGTCTAGTGGTGACGTACTAGACATGAACATGATAGTGGTGACGTGATAGAGGTGAACATGCAGATGAGCATATGTCTGCAACAATAAAATATATGCAATGCAGAACATGCATAGTATGCCACTACATACAGTGTAACATATACAAGGTAATGTAACAAAGTATACATGTGCATGAGTAGTAGGGCACTAAAGAAAGTGTAACAGGAAACAGGAACAATAGCAATGTATACATGTCACGTGATAGCAGATAAATGATCAGGAACAGTAACAAGTACAACTAAACATGTAGCGGGCAGGTCATGTCAAAGTCATGTCATTTATACAATAGTAGCAATCAGTATCACATGATATTTTAATCAATCTCTTCCAGTGTCCCATACCACTGGCAGTTCATACTGGAGCCCGCACTCCAGTCGAACCCATCCGGACATGGCCTACGGGTACCATTATCCAAACGAGAGAGTGATCAAATAACAAGTGTTCCCGACGTCACTATTGTGTATAATGTTTTATTATGTAAATTGGAAACTCATGGTCGAGGAGTTCTTATCGGGTAGGTGTATCCCGTGCATACCCGGGATCACGGCCTTAAACAGATCCCTGGCTGCTGAGACCAGGGCCAGCCCGCTAGAGCTGTAACATGTAACATGAGTAACAGATGGTAGCCAGCACTACCCGGTCCCCTGCAGTGGGACCTCAATATGGATCCAGTACATCCACCCGACAAGATCTAGTCAACCGTCAAGTCTCCCCCATACCCAAGTATCTTTATGATCTGATATGTCAAGTATACAATGTAACAAGAACAATTACAGTACATGGTACGGGTAACATGATTACTGGACCTGAGCTCTGTTGATAGCATAGCACAATATAACAGGAAACGGGAACAATATAACGGGAAACGGAACAATATAACGGGAAACGAGAACAATAGATGTGGGATTCTAGAGGTGGCCCCCGTGGCTTGGATCCACGTGGCACTTAGTTCCACACATCGCATATCAACAGCAGTCATGTCCAGTAACGGGAATATCCATATCATGTCCAGTATCGGGAATATCCATATCCGTAACAGGAAACAATCGTATAACATGAATACGGGAACATGGAACAATAATACATGTAGCATGAACGGGTATCCAACAATATCAATAACGGGAATCAATCATATAACATGAATACAGTAACATGGAACAATAATACATGTAGCATGAACGGGGATCCATATGACAAGAATAGAGACACCCTACATGCATGTGTAACAGTGATATGATGAGAATCCATGTAACGATGATAACACTAATATAACATGCGGTAGTCCGTGCGTTGGTATATCCGTGCATCAGTGAGCATATACCGTGTAATATGTCTGTGATAGTAAGTGGAAGAACAGTAATCAGTGTATCCTATCATACAATGTCCTATGACCTGACAGTATCCATGAAATGATGATACCAGTGCATGCAATACGGTGTCCTGCAGTCCTGTAGTCATATCTAGTGACAGTGTAGTGTCAGCGAATATCGTGGATCAATATACATGTGACGCTAGTTATCCACCGGTGAGACAATACATGAAATAAGAGTGTCCAAGTCTATGGTCAACTAGTGGCCCGAGTGTCAGTGGCTGTACAGGTATAATGACTGTGTCTGAGTTATCCACGTCCGTAATTATTGGTATTATAATACCTTCTTATCTGCATTCTAAATCTGTATTCTAAATTAGGAAAGACCTAACAATATTCTAGGTTATTCATATTACAGTGCATGTCCAATTATTACCAGTTAATAATGAATAGTTACCGTCTTTTATTCAGAATCTAGATCTAGCGATCAATTGCACGAAACATGATAAAATATAATTTATAAAAGAAAAACACTCACAAACTAGCCACTGGAAGGTAGCTCTCGTTCCCACGATCGCAACGGATCCAGAATCGTCCCAATCGGAGTCCGGATGCTCCCGATATCGCCCGAATATGAAAAAGAATAAAAAGGGGTTAAATATGTAATAAAAGTATTGACATGCAAATAATAAATAATATCAGGGGGTTTTCTGTAAAATTACCTTTATTGGGTTCGGATGCGGGTTTGGCTTATAACGGGTCGGGTCCAGCTCCAAACCCAAACCCGTTTAACTTAAGTTAGGGGTAATTGGGCTAACGGGTAATTGGGTTTAGATATTGGGTTACCCATTAATGGGTTAATGGGTTTGGGCTTAACCCAAACCCACAAAGAAAAGAAACAGCAGCAGCAAGCTCTGCTGCTGCTGCTCCTGCGCGGCCGGCCGGCCGGCCCAGCTGGCCGGCGGCGCTGGTGGCCTGCCGGCGGCGATCCCGGCCGCCGGCGGCGGTCTGGGCTCCGGCCCCGAGTGTGAGAGAGAGAGGGTGAGGGAGAGAGGAGGTGAGAGAGGGAGAGAGAAAAGGAGGAAGCTGTGAAGAAGAAGAAAAGAAGAAAGAAAAGAAAAAGAAAAGAAAAGAGGAGGAAAAGACGGAGGTGGCGGCGGCGCCGGCGGGGTGCGGCCGGCGGCGGCGCGTGGTCAGGGGGCGCGGCGTGGGGTGGCGCGCCGGCCACCGGCGCGGGCGTGGGTCAGGCCGTCGTCTGGCCTAGAGAGAGAGAGAGAGAAATGGAGGGGAGAGAGAGAAGAAATTGTAGAGAGAGAGAGAGAGTGATTTGGAGAGTGAGAGAGAGATTAGAGGAGAGAGAGAGATGGAAATTTTAAAGAGGGGGGAAAAGTCGGTTGTGCTACAGTGTGGCGGTGGCGGTGGAATTCGCTGAAGGAAGAAGAGAAGAAAGGAAAGAAAAGAAAAAGAAAGAAATTAAAATTAATAAAATAAGATTATTTAATGCGGCCTAAATTCGACTTGTCCCGAACGGTGCCCAAAAATTACAGAAAATAGA